>KK502931.1:50412-71995 GCA_000688735.1 Glossina austeni | reverse complement strand
ATCATAATATAATGTTTGTAATCGCAAAATCACAGAGAATGAGATTAATCTAATGACGTCACTTTGTCACTTTGCCGCTCTGTCACTTTAATTTGAAACTTTGTTTTTTCACTTTGATTTTTATGTCATTTTTGCTTTGTCGTTTCTTTCCAAGTTTGTATTATGTTTAATTTTTGGTTGTTCTTTCGAAGTTTTATATCATTTTGGAAATGATTTTCTTTTAAATTTTATTTTAACAGAATATTTGTAATAAGGAAAAATCAGTTCGAACTTCGATTAAAAAAAAAATTACTTTTGAAAAATATTCGCTTTTAAGAAATCGTAAACCTTTTCCAAGGAAAATCGAAAAGAGAAAGTTTTGTGGGCTTTTGAGAGAATCTTGCAAACCCACACCATCTGTAAAAACTGTTTTCTAATTACGGAAATGTCGGTTCATATATCGAATAAAGCCCTTTGCAAAATAGCTCCAAATAAGTGTGAATTTATGGTAGACCATAGAGCGATGGCAATAATTTTCGATTTTTTTCAGAAGAAATTAATGGAAGCATTTACAGTATAATTTAAACTGTTGTCCCCCTAAGCTTGTACACTCCTGTAATGAATAGCCAAGGCTCCGATTGGTTGCTGGAAAAGCTTCTGTTTCAGTCTTCTGTCTTCATTTCTCAAATTAAGGAGCATTCCAGCACATACAAATAGCGCCATAATATCACTCTAAGAACTTACATTCTCGTCTGCCTTCTCGTCAGTTCAAACAGAATGGCAAAGATTTTTTGGTGGTATACCTGAATAGGAAAGCGAAAGTGTTTTATTTTGTGCAATTTTTCTAAGTATAGTAAACACTTTTTAAAACACTTTTTAAAACACTTTTAGTTTTTCCACACCACCACCATGGAAAGAGCTACACTACCAATCTTCGGAAGAACCGAATAAATCGTATTTTTACACGATTTTCTCTTGCATCTGTTGCTTGCCTAACGACTATATTAATGCGTCTATTAAGTTAAGAAATGATTCGATGATGATATAAAAGTTTCTAAAAATCCCTTAGGTTGATATAAAAAATAATCGACTGCCAATGACCGTCCGTTAGGGCAGAGGTTTCCGTTTTTTGTTCTTATGAATAATAATCGTAATAACAATTTTTTTACATTTTATGATTTCTAATATATTTCTGCTTTTATTTAGCGCTAAGGTACACATTGTGATCGTCTTTTCTTCTTCTCCTGCGTCGTTGCACTGTTTGCCATGTTGCGGTTGCGGTTACTGGATTTGGTTTTTCTTTATTCAAGTACTGAAGTTAACTTGAGAAACGTTGTTGTTGCTCGCCGATACTAATGCATTAAGGAAGTTTCATGTTTGCGGTTATGAAGCTTGATACCTTTAATTTCGAATTTGTATTGAAATAAAGTGCCGTCAGTATTGCTTGTGCCAATGGCCGGGTGACTTGTATTATGATTGCTGGGACTTAGGACTGCGAAGGAGCCTGCCGCTGAGCGAATACCATTTAGAGTATTAGTTTCTAGCGACATGTGGTTGCCGTAAAAGTATTGTCTGCTGCTCCGTACGATATTAATCCTATCTAGAGTTTGCATACGTTACGATTAATTCTTTTTTAAAAAGAATTTGTAGTAATTATTAACATTTATACGAGAATTTCTTATGATATCATTAAATTTTATCATCGGCCGGAAACAAATCCGGCATAGATCAAATGTTCCTTTTTTATGTACATCTGAAAGCTTACACTTATCTTTAGACAGATAACCGACTGAACTCCTTTTTCGGAGCCTGTGCTTCATCTTGTCTGGCTTTTTACCGAAAGAGAAGTTAAATATCCGAAAGCGGGACTAAAAAGGAAGAATTTATTCAAAGCGAAAAATTTAATGAATGATGAAATGAATAAAATATCATCCAAAGATCAAAAATTGTTCCTTCCCCCATAGACAAAATCAGTCTGCCATTCAACAAAAAGGGAAAAAGACAAACTTGCAAGCTGATCGCTTTGTCTAAAGATGCGCCGCACATGCCATAATAATTTGAAACATTAAATACAACATCTGCTCCCTCCTATTGACGCATCAGAGTAACATTCATATCTTTTTTTTTTTTTTTTGCTTTCAGTTTCTTTTAAAATAAACAACCAAGATTAAACATTGGTTTGTCCCCCTTTTTACACCATCATCATCATTATCATCATCTCACAATTCTACTTTAAATTGACGTTCATTTTTCATAAAATTTGTTACGCTATAACTATTGGCAGAAAGTGAATAAAGGAAAGAAACAGCTGTTATTACAGCTGCAAATAATAATAACAACAAAAGCAGCAGCAGCCAACTTTGATGTCACACAACACCTGCCGACATAAAACCTTATTGCAACATAGAAGCATATATCCGTAAACACGTCTTTTTTAATCAAAAAATATCGGGAATTTGTCATCTAATCTGCTTATAGTAAAGTAATTGTTACTCTTTAGCCTTATGGAAAACACAACTTTTTCATATATAGCTTATGATGCCAAGAAGAATATTTTTAAGATTTTCGGTGTTATCGAAGTTTGAAGTGCCGTACTAACTAGTCACATGTGCGCATGTGTAGTCGACAAGGTAAAGGATGGCGGGTAACAACTTAGTGGTGCGCATGCTCAAATACAAGCGAGCATATGATCTGAGTTATCCGTCGGCCTTTAAACCCGTAGTTTGTAAATGTGTTTGCAAAATATATAGACAATCAGTGCAGAGCAATCAAATCAATTTTTCCGCAACGTCATACCTTTCCATGAACTTTGCACTTTCGGTAAGCGGTGAGCAAATCTTTCTTTAGGCTTAAACATCGCTTGAATTTTTCGGAGAGACGGTATAATTTTTGCAGTAAAGTTTCACTTCACTATTAAGAGGAGCGCTGCACCGTGTATTGTACATGTGTTATAAAGGCGCGAGGCGTAGTAGGAAAGAGCTTGAAAACACCTACACTAATGATTGTAAGAACAACTTTTGTTATTAAATCGAAAGAAATCAATGACTGGATTAATCCTCTAAGACTTCGTGATTACATCTTTGCAAGTTATATTAAAACTATTTTCAAATTTTACCGTTCTGGGCTAAGTAGAATCTACGCAGTTTTCTGTGAATACTTTAAGTTTGTCCGTTTGTCCAATTAAACGTTATGCGTAAAAGCAAATAGAAATCTCTTACCAAACTTATCACATAGGGCTAAACCAAGGTATAAACGCTTTAGTGATCTTCAAATTTATAAATTACCGGATCATTGTCTATTCAATCAGTGTCCGATATTTTTTGATCAGAACTCGTGCCTGCATATGTAAATAGAGAACAGTGAACACAAATGTACCGGAACCAACTCTAACACAAAACACTTGAAAGCATTTTTTAAAAAGGCAATAAAATTTGTATATGGCTTGCTAAGCCTTTTAAACAGACTTAGATGCACTATGGATATTACATTCGATTAGAGGCGACAAACGATAACTCGCATCTTGCATTTTTCAAAATTTCGTGACACGAAACGCATCTTACATATTAGTAAAAGTGGCAGCGAAGACAATGAAGGACTCGGTTTTTTGCCAAATGATTCAGACACTAGTGTAGAAAATAATGCGTATCTTAGGCGAAATGAATTCTTCGACTCAAGCAATGTCAACTTTTTATTCGGGACCATTCAACAGACATTTAGGATTTATTTTTATTAGAAAATGCAACGATCGCTTATTAAGAAATCTAAATTTAAGAAGAAGAAACACTAAAAATTGCAGCAGGTGAGAAACCATTTCTTTTTTGTTTGAAATGCTGAAACCGTGTTAAACCAACAAGAGACTCCTGTTTTTGTATGAACTTCAACTAAGGTAATTAATTGCACTTGCCGCAGAAAAGTTGAAATTTGGAAAGTTTTCACACACTTAGACAATATATAGATAACTTTACATTTTGCCTTTGGCCGAGTAGACAAATACGCTCGACTAATGACCTAATGGTGGTGGGTTCAAATCTCAAATGCGCTGAAGTTTCCAATAAATCCGATAACCTTACGTTGATGAGAGCGCTTTAAGACTACAGTAAGCAAATATTTTAATCAATTCGGAGTTTTAACTTTCGCATATACATGTACAAAAAACAATTTGAAGCCATCACTCAATCATTGAATATATATTTTAATAATAAAGAACCTCCTAAATACGTGAAATAGTCAAACATATCAAAAGATTTCAATGCTAACAATTAATGCACTCTTAGTAAAAAATAAATGCATTTAATTGCATGAAGCAGTAACGAAAACAGTAATGACAACAACAACAACGGCAACAACATCAACAATAAACAGACAAAAAATGTTTGGTAATTAAAATCGAGAAAAAGGAAATGACGGAATTTTTTCTCTTCTCTATTAAACCGCAATAAATAAAACACCTGTCGTCGTATAAACCTTGACGCTAAGCTTAAAAAAAAAAAAAAAAATTTTTTTTTTTTTTTTTTTTTTTTTTTGACGTATATGTAATACACAGCAAAAATTGCAGCAAATAAACACAATTTACCAATTTTCTCATATTTATTTTCGGACATGTTTTTATGGAATTATTTACTCATAAAATTGGATAAAAATTAACCATCGAAACATTTTTCTTTTCTTATTATTATTAGTCAATAATTGCGTTTCTTAAATACATCTTCAATTTTTCGACATTATTTTGAACTCCCTCCGAAATCGCGATGTAACAAACCGACCGACGTTTTATCAACAACAAATTGTAGAATCTATAACAATTTATTTATTGTGTGTTAACTTTTGTACACATTTACGTACATTATTTCGCACTCGCGGCTCTCGCGACACACCACATCTTTACTGTTCAAAATTCAAAAAAGCACTAACAACAACTAAACAAACACTAACAACAACAGCATATAATGAAAGAAATCTACTCTCAGAGCAAGCACACCAATAATGCCAAAGTAGAAAAATTGTGATGCTTAAACAAATACGAACAACTTAAACCGGCAAGCAACCTATACAATCTATAGGTAGATGCACAACATTATGCGAGCGTAAACTAAAACACATTCGTCGAAGGTGGTGAGATGGTTGCAAGTTCAAGATACAAGATGCAGCAACAACACTCCAGCACAACACCAAACCGTAACAGCACTCTGTTACACTAGGCCAACCTTTTCTAAGCCAAAATTAATCACCTAACAGATTAATACCTTCTTCTCATCCCAAGTCGTATAAAAATGTAATTCTCCTCAAACATCGCTTTTCTCGCCTCCCTATAAAAACGTATTACAGCAAAAGCAAAAGGTGAGAAAAAATTAAACAGCGTTTGTCTCGCTATAGTTCCTACTGCGGGCAATACAATAACAATAAAAACGTTTTAAATAAAATTCTCAAACAACAGCTTTTTAAATCGTTAAAGGCTTAATTATAGAACTACCTCAGCTACTCGTAACGTAACGCTGTTGTTGAATTTATATTTGCACATAATGAAACACAAATGAAACAAGAAAAGATCTGCTTTCGTTAATGCAATTTTCTATGTTCAGCCCAAAGTCCCTTCCATTTGATAAATATTTTCCGAATTTATTTACTAATAATTTAAACTCAAGGATTAAACATACATTTCATTAAACGTAAATGTATCTCAAACTCTTGAAATATATATTAATCGATATCAAGAAAAGATATTTTATATGTCTGTATATATCTACATGTTCGCAAGACCCAGGTAAATGCTTTAAATAAAATCAAAATTCATCGATAGTTCCCAAGATAAGTTTTATTGAAACGTACCTACGTCTTTTAGTGTCAACTTAATGCAACCTGGCCTTTCTTATGCCTTAGACAAAGCTATAATTTTAATTCACATGGCATGTTCATTTCACAAATATACATGCTCTTGGTGTCAGACCTCCGGCTTTTACTTTGAATTTTTGGAAATCGTGCGACTACAATTTGATGAGAGACATTTTCAACATCTATTGACTCAGTTTTAATCTTCAGTAAAAAAATGTGAATTGTGGGGAATGTATTTCAAGATATAATGACATAACTCTTGTAGACGGGTCGTTTGCAGTAGGACCAAGACCAACCAAGATCATAAATCATCATCGATCATCGATTATGGGTATATGTTGTACATTATTGCAAATTTCATAAGTAAATATTTAATGGGAAAAACAACTTTTAGAACCGGATTAACCCCATCTTAAGTTAAGTTAGAAGTATTCATTATGGGTAATTTTGTATACTACTGCGAATGTCGAAAATATATAAAAAGAACTTTTAGAACCGTATTAACCCCATCTTAGGTTAAGTTATTTATATTTATTGTAGGTAATTTTGGATACTACCGAGAATGTCGTAAGTAAATATATAATGGAAAAAAGAACTTTTAGAACCGGATTAACCCCATCTTAAGTTAGGTTAGAAGTATTCATTAATTTTGTATACTATTGCGAGTATAGTTTCATAAGTAAATATATAAAGAGAAAAAGAACGTTTAGAAAACTTTGGGAATCGAATTTAACCCATCGTAAGTGAAGTTGGACGTATTCTCTACCATTCCGTAATCAAAATGTGATCAAATTTTATTCCAAATCTTCCTTTAGTCTTATGAGCGACCAATATCTATGTCTAAAGTTAAAATTATAAATTGAAAATCACACTACTTGACGATCACATAATGCTTTCTGCGACAACGTCTTGTTGAAATGCGAATTGACTAATGTAACCTTTATTAATAGAATAAGAGAAACAAAGAGAAGATATCTTAACAGATATATTTTAATGCTTACACACAAAAGTTTATGTTAATGGTTTCAGAAACGTTGCAGGCGTTGAGGAAATGTTACTTAGTTAGAAACATGTTACTGAGTTAGAAGCATGTTGCTTAGTTAGAAACATGTTGTACACTTAGAAACATGTTGTTTACTTTTAAACATGTTGCCAGGAGGAAATATGGTAATGAGAGCAATTTGCTTAGCTATTTACTGTCATTTTAAAAAGGAATTTGCGGGCATTTTACATAAACATTAGTCAAAGTATTTTTTAGATGTAATAAAAAAGTGATGTGGAAAAATTTTACCTATTCACTAATCAAACTTTGAATTTGATGAAAAGTTTTAACGATTAACATATGTTTAAACAGAAGGACTATTAATGTTCCTCTTACAGTGGTTTGTTCTGTAAAGCTCCATGCAAAATAAGAGTACAAACATTTTATTTAATACCATATACAAATACCATACATAAATACTATATGTAGATATAAATACCACAGCAAATAATATAGCACGCTCTCCTCCCCTGCATTTTTAGGAGATACTCTGCGAAATAACTTTTTTTTCTTTTTTGATATTTAATGAAACTCATATCGAAAGCATATTTATATTCGTATCTTCGTACTTCGTACTGGATATTATGAAAACATTTCCGTCGATTATTACTTCAAGCGTTCAAATTTTTGTTGAAATTTCAAAACGTTTACTTAAATTGACATGTTTTTTCAGACCATATAAAATTTCTGCAGCAACAACAACAATGTCATTCTTTTCAAATTCCTTGTTTTACGTCATATGACGTAACGAACCATGTAACGGCCTGAAACTGTTCTAAGCTATTTTACACACCAACAGTCAAGCATGCGTAACTATGAGTGAAACGAAACAACAACAACAGTAACAATAATAATAATAACAAGAACTGAGAGAACAGCACAGCACCCAAATGCGGCATCAAGTTAACACGTAACCCAAATATGGCAACGAACAAAATACTGTTTCATTCATTAATCAAGCATTTTAACAATGAATAACAACACGACCGTACGAGGTGAGTAAGTTAATAGATAAAAAACTTATAAGAAGAATCTTTCTTCTTATGGCAGCTATTTGCACTCCCACTCTCCAATCGATTTTTAATAACTTTTTTAAAAATTATTACAATTCATTCGTCATAACAATCGTGTCCCATTTTCTCCTTCCTTCCACTTTACAATGTATAAACATTTGCTTAAGTGATTTGCATTTTTCGAGATTTTCCTTATTAAGTGCGCTTTTTCTCGCATTCTCCGCGATAGTTACGTTCAAATCATCGCATTATAAGATAGAAAAGAATTTATGTTTTTATCGTTTGCAAAGGAGGAAAATTCAATCCCATTGGCAGCGTAGAGTGATAAATGGTTGCGATTGACCAAAGATTAATTTCGTGTATTGGGGATATTGTATTACAATTATGGTCTCAACCGGTCAACCCACACAACACACACATTTCTTTGTGGGTAACTGTCACTTTGTATATGGAATGCTTTCTTTTCTTGTTTAGATAGATAGCGGAAAATATGCTGAGCATTTTGAAGAAAAGATATGGCCTTTTCTCTAAGCGAAATTAAGTTCTTTTTTTAAGACAATAATAAAAGGGGAACACAATCGTATGCTTTATACTGTGCCTTGCCTCAGTTAATTGCACTCACATAAATATTTGTCATAAACGGTCATAGGAAAAAATCTCGCACTTGTGCCAAATAAAATTAAAATAAAATTGTTGTCGTGGAAGCTAAAAATATTTAAACCTATTTAAATTAAATAATAAAAAAAAAAGAAAAAAAAAAAAAGCAGGAAAAAAAGGAATGAAATCAAAATGAATAAAAAAGTGAATTAAAAATCTAAAAAGTATATATATGTACGTATATGCGTGCATTTCGATTAAACTAAATATAAAATTGTCTAGACAGGCCGACTAGGTCGACTGACTAATACTCACTGTTTGGGCAAATTAATTGTTACAATTTGTAGAAATTCTTACTTTCCGCGCAAGCTTTTTGTATTCTAGTACATGAATTGAACCTTTGAATTTCAAAACACACATACGAACAAACCCACTTAAACAATATCTTAAGTAATTCATTAATGAATTAAAAAAAAGAATAATAATAATACAAGAAAAAAAGGCCTTAACCGTATAACGCGAGTATTGATTGAAACCGAATATCATGGCATATTCACTTTAAAGCTTCGCTCTAGCAGTCATTAGATTAAACGATTTTTCAGGCAATAAATTCCCGGCAGCAAATATGTTTTTTGGATCCAATTGATGCTTCGTTGCCTTATACAACTCAATGCCAGTATCGGTAACAGTTGTTCCATACCATGGACTACGTATTTTCCCCACTCCATGATGATGAGATATTGAACCGCCTAACGATAAGATTTCATTTCTGGCAATCGCTTCGATTATCTCGTACGTTTCGACAGGATTTGAACAGTTCGTGCAACGAAAAGCGAAATAGAAATAAACACAAGCGCCGGCATCATAAGTTTGAGTTACACGACACGATGCTAGGAAATAGTTAATGTTACGCTTCTGACATTCCTGAAAAGTAAAAAGAAAACCAGTTCATTTTCTTTTTCTATTCATAGCGTAGGGAAGCGTATATTCGATTTTACCGTCTCTAGTCGTCTTTTAACATTGCAACACAAAGTATAACAACGATCCCAGGGTACCGAGGTTTCAAACGATTCTGCCAGTACATCATACTGTAAGCCCAAATCCTAGCAAAAAAATTTCAACATCAATAACATTTTGGGTTTTTTTGATTTTGTTTTTTTTTTTTTTTTTGCTACTTACTCTGATGTAGGCTATAACGAATGTTAAGATATATCCTCTTTGGCCGTTTTTATCGCCCACTGAAAAGCCTTTAAACTTTTTCGCTATATCGAGTATTACAGCTTCTTGACGATCGACATCTTTTTGCTCGCCTTCAAACAGCAATGTGACCGCACATAAACGTGTTACATCTATGCCCTTGACCGTTGTCACGTATGCTTTTTTGCAGTAGTCCACAAATTCTCCCAACCATGCTTTTGCCGGTTTTAAAGTTTGTCCCATTATGAACTGTTCATTGTCGATAAGACGTACAGAGGCGGGTTGACAACGTCTGCGTGCTACTTCACGCATAAATTTCACACCAGACTCGAAATCGGGGAATAATAAAGAACCATAACGTTTGATAGGTGGTAATGGCCTAACTTTTATGACTACTTCTGTGACCACACCCATAGTACCCTCTGAACCCATGACTATATGATTAAAATCGGGGCCGCAAGATATACGAGGAGCATTGCATTGCCTCTCCAATACCCCGGAGGGTGCAACGAATTTCACACTAACCACCAAATCCTCTATGTTGCCGTAAGTATTTTTCTTCATGCCCGAAGCTCGTGTAGCGACCCAACCACCTAATGTAGAAAACTCATAGCTATCTGGTTCGTGACCCAGTGTTAAGTCCTCGCTATTTAAAACCTTTTCTAAATCTTGCCCTACTATACCAGCTTCAAAACATGCCGTCAAATTCTCTTTACTCAGCCATAACATGCGATTCATTTGACTTGTATCCAACACGCAAATCATTCGTATCTCATCCTGAGGACAGGTAATAGATCCTGAAACTGAGGTACCACCGCCATATGGCAAAACCACAACATTATGCTTATGAGCCAGCGTCACCAATTTCTTTACTTCATCATGATTGCAAGGCCACGTAACAATATCCGGTATCCTCTTAAACTTATTATGCCGCAAATAGTAAATGTCATGTAGTGCTTGGCCATGACAACGAATTAGTCTATCCAATCCTTCCTGAGAGTACAAGATATTTGCCGTCTTAAGTTCTTCTAAGAATTGTGAATTACCGATAGGTTTAGGAAACGTTTGTGGTAACGTGGGCGTCGGCTGCGGATCGCTGGGTTTTATATCAAGTTTCTTCTTTACCCAGTCCGTAAAATACGGCAAGCTACAGTCGTCGAGGGGATATCTAAAAGTAGAGACCATGTAATATGAATGCAGATTAAGAAAACCAAGAGCCGTTCGTATAAAATCAGGTAAACCCATAATAAAAATTCTACAGAAATTTTTCTTTTCAAAAGTCGGGAAAGTATCGGGATTGACTACGAAGTGAAGTATTTTTTTAAAGCTTATATGATATCCAATAAAATGTATTTTACCGCAAGCTAAAGCTTAAGGTAATTGTTGAAGCACTTTTTGTTGATGATTTTTGGAATCGATCCGAGTTCATTCTTCGTTCGTTTTTTCATCCCTTAGATCATTTAATTTTTGCGAACCTGAAGGGAAAAATTTAATTTTTGAAAAAACGGAGAAGACATCTTCCGATAATATTTATGTTTTTGCCCAGAAACTTTTGCACATTAGATTAAAGTAGACTGCACGGGTTCTCTCAAAATATTATTTAGCCTTTGCCACCATTTTTCCATTGATTAACATTCAAAGCCGGTCCAAAAACTGTTATGATCCAAAAGAGAACAAAAACAAACCACTCCGAACCCCCGAGGATACTTTTCGGAAGGTATGGATGGTCTCTCTTAGGTTATTATTACAAAAGTCAACAAATTTGTAAAAAAAAAAAGTCTGATTTGGTGGCTATAACACTTATCGCTTATCCCCTTGGCTAACACTACTCTCCCCCGAACTCGAACCTGTTACACCTCGTCTGAGCCTTGTTGTTGTTCAAAGTCTCACTCCAATTCCACGTAACGAATATTTCCAGTTTATCTTGAATACTTTATAGAATCAAAGTACCCGCCCATAAGATACAGTATAGTTACTGCAGGTCTTTCAACATTTCCAACGACTTCGCACATAATATTCCACTCGAACCAAGGAGGCTAAAGCGATTGCTTGATTCGATATTCCATGCGTAAGACATAATTGAAATAATTTATAAAGGACTTTGATGTAAACTTAATTGTTCGCCCGAGAGATGTCGAATAGGCAAAAACCGCGTAGGCGACTAACAGGTCAGTATTCTCAGCTCGTTCAAATCTCAGTTCACCACGGTCGTAGCTGTAGAGAATGTTCAGCCGATAAGAGCATAACACTTAGCAATTCGTCAAATAAACCCTCTCCGTATATCTTTCCCTTTCTTCTTTGCTGCCGTGGCGTATGGGAGACATCCCCCCGACTGAATGGTCTTCCAAAAGAAAAAAAAATTACTTTTGTCCAAGATGGTTCTGCTATTTGAGTTCTTGCACATGTATTCTAATAAACCACGTTTTCCACAATTTAAAAAAAAAATTTCCGCGAAATCTTTCGAAATGTTTTTGAAAAACCCATCAACCTAAACTTCTCGCCCATTGCAACCTTCATTAAAAACTTTACAACTTGCAATTACAAGGAATCAAGGAAGGAAGGGTTTTTAAACCCGGCTATAATTTTCTATCAATTAATTAGTTTTTTTACTTACCTATCTCCACGAAAGCATATAACATCGTCTTTAACATAAAACTCGGAATCTTTATAGCCCCAGCCGAACCATTTAAGAACTTCTTGCCTAAAATCAAGTTGCAAGCATTTTAGCGAACATGTCGCTCTTACTTTGTCACAAATGCATATTCAAGTTAACGAAATATTTACCTTTTCACTGGAAGGACACTCTTAACGTCCCTAAACAAACGCTGATCCAAAGATGTCATGTCACTATTTGTTACATCTAGCGGTCTGGGAGCAGCTGAATTTGACAGATTTAAATTTTTCTCTTCTTCAGCCATCATTAGAATTTCATTATACTATTTTTTTTTTTTTTTTTTTTTTTTTTTTGAAAATATCTTCAGCTTGCAAAGAAATCTACAAAATATTATGTTTTTGTTGCGGCCACAAACGCATGAAATGGTAAAAGTAGAAAATCGATACTCGAAACTCGTTAACAGTCGGCCAGGCGGCAAATTTGCGAATTGAACTTTTATTTGAAAGCTTACTTTGTTACTTTAGAATTATTTACAAAAAACCTCACTATTTGTTATTTCAATATTTTTATTCTTTATTTCTTGACAACGATATGTAGCTTTGTGTGGTGATGGTGTTTCTGGTGCAAATTGTCAGTAAGAACTGTTTCTGACATAAAAATCATAGGGGTTTGTTTCTTTTACACAATTTTTTCACACCACACGCGCACTGCATTTTTTAGTTGCGGAGAATGCGAAAGCGTTTCATTTTGAAATAACTTTCGTTTCTAATGCAAATGGTGAGGGCAAAGAGACTATTCTGCTCTTTACCCTTCGGAACAATGCATTTATAATGTAATATATAATGCTGAGATTTAACCCTCGAAAATGGAATAGAGTCGATTTTTTAATAAAATTAATTTTTTTTTCGAAATATGAAAAATAAATTTGTGTAAATGAGTAAATGCATTATTTTGTGAGTTCAAGAACTCTTCTGAGAAAAAGTGCTTATATGTACATATTTGATGAGTCGAAGAATAATAAAATAATGATTTTATAAATTTTCATTACATTTTTATACCCTACACATACTTATGGTACAAACGTATATTACATTTTTGTGAAAAGCGCTTGAGATAGACCCACTTTTTGTTATAATAGCGATCGGTTCAGAATCATTTTCGTCGGTCTTGACGCAGTCGTCTGCTTGACAAAATTATAAGCCGGAGGAGACTGTAGGTAAGCCAGGCTATAGAATAGACCAGGGCAGAAAGCCAGACCGTCAACATCTGTCTATCTCCATAAGGGCTTCTGCGCGTGTATATCTTGAGTATAATTGTCTTGTAAAGGTTTTGTTGGATAGAAATTCTAACTCTTCGCATTAATGCCGAACTAGATAGCTTTGCAATGACAAGTGCGTTAGTTCATTACAACCATCCACCGTCTGACCTTTTGACTATATTAACGTAACATATTGTCCCGTTACACAAAAATGTCTTACTTTGACAAAAATGATTAAAAAAACTCCCTTCTATTACACAAAAAGTGACGACGGTCCAAGCTTGTCTGTCCGTCTTGCATTTAACCTATAGGTTGCAATTTTTGAGATTTTTCCATGATTTTTTTTGACCCAAAGGCGATTGTTATTGGAAACTACTTGGATCGGAGCACTTTTTCTTTTATTACATGAACAACTGCGTTAAGCGAATTATTGGAGAATAGACAATAGGGGGCCGTATCCTACTATAACCCTTTTACTTGCTTCATCTACTTTAGGAAAATGTCACTAACGATCGTGAAAACCGTAACTCTTACGGTGAGTGTTTCTGTTTGTAAGCATCCAAAACGTCTACTCCCTTTTTTCTAAGAAACAAGATTTTTTTTTGTTTTACGATCCTTTGCAATCACAATAATGATAATGAACCGGTTACAGAACAAAAAGTATCATAAGTTTTTTTCATTGATTTTGTCTGCTCCTTTTCATATATATTCAGCTGGAAAAAGCTTTACCATGTAATTTGTTTGTTCTTAAGAGTTGAACATTTTCACCATAACTCTCGCATGCGGTTTTTAGAAAACATCCAGCGCGCTACGCATTTGGCGAAAAAACGGTGTTATTGAATGCAAGGTAGGACTTGGACTGAAAATTTGCACGTATAGCGCTATCAACGCCAATTTTGGTGTAATCGACTTTCTAAGGAAATGGTATTATGACGTTCGAAGCAAAAGATATTAATGAGTGGGCGATGAAAACAAAACGAGTGGAAGAGAGAAGAATAATGTTAGCGCTGCGAACTATCCCGACCAGAAACTACACTCAATTGTCAATTGATATATTAAAATAATGCCGACTTCTATGAGAGATTCATATTATAGTCAATTCAATAGTTGACGAGGTAAAGAGGAGGAAAAGTCATAACATAAAATAATGTAAAACTTATCATCATTTCATTCATTCACTTTTCATACCGACATTATTATTGGACCCAATTTATTTTTACTTTTAGGCTATATATCTTAGTGCCCTTTATTCAGTCCCTTCTTTCAATTTTCAAAAATATGTTATTTACTTTACATAAAAGCTATTTACTGAATGATATGATTTTTTTTACATATTGTGTAAATATAATAAATTTATTCATCAACTTAACATACTCTTCATAATCTCTCAATTGTATTATGCATAGTTAAGGGATCATATTTCCAATTTGTTGTGCCGGGCCCTTTTAGACCTCAACTGGCTCTTAAAGGTTATAGTATTTATTCACAAAAAATTATGAATGAACAAATGAATGAATGAACAAATGAATGAATGAGTGACTGACGCAATGGAACCAAGTGAATATAAGTTTTGATAATAATTGTAGGTAAACAACCTAAAGGAAATAGACTGTGGTAGGCCACGGCTCACCATTAAGTAGCTTATACCATCGTACAATTATTCACATATGGCCTTTTTACAAAAGTCGCTATAGAGGAAGTGGTCAACAAATTGACCCGATGCGAATAATTTTCTGTTCCTCCTTGGGGTAAAATACGTCGATGTAGCAATTTTCAGCGAAATATTTCGAAAATTGCCTCAGGTTGGACAGAAGAACACAAACCCGGAAGGACGGAGAGACAGACTTAGTTGATTCTATATGAAGCCTTTTTTACCACAAGTGATGAAGGGTATGGGAAGAAAAACCCATTTTCAAGGTGTGTTACATGTCATGCATTTAACATTTTTTTTTTTTTGTGTGTGAGGTAAGCGACATGTTTATCTGTTTTCGTTCTTATAACAATTATTAAGAGATGGAGATATTTTACATTTGTTACGATTGCGATATTAAAGTCTACACATCGTAAATGCTATCATACACTCATACGCACACTGACTTATGTAACAAATCGATGATGCACGCGTTAGAAATGTTCGCCGGGGATCACATAATTTTAACTTTGTGGAGCAGACCAAATTGGGAGATGAGTGCAATTCACAAGTGCCCTCAACCCAGATAAGAAACAGAATTTCCTTTCAATTGAAGAACGTAAAGGAATACAATTTTCATAACAAAATTGTCGTCCATAACTTAAAAAAAAAAAACTAAAAAAAATAAATTAAAAAAAAAAAAACAAAAAAAAATTTTAATCTTCATGCATTCACTTTAGATAGCACCACTACTTCCATGTAAATTTTGACATGTGTTATAGTTCCTTCAACATTTCAAAGCCGATTTGAACGCTTCGATTATATCGTTAAAAGTTCACATTGCACAAACTATTGTTCATCGCATTTAAAAACGAGGAAGAAAGTTATGTTCGGCTAGGAGGAATGTATTCAATCATCCTCAATGACTTCAAGCGAATACACAAACGGGTCAAAGCATTGTGTTTCAGTTGGGCGGTCATACTCGTTTTCACTAAAACCGCTTAGATAGGACAGTAGAATATTTTTGTTGCAATTTTTAACCTTCTTACAGGACATATATATTTATATTGTGCTACCAGCATTGCTACGTTTTTGTGTGATTTTATGTGGTCTATCATATCAATCCAACTGCTACAGATTACAAATTACAATCTTTTCGAACGTCCACCTTCAAGTTTAGCTCATGTCAAGCTGCTTAGCTCGAGTTTTGCAGTCCTAAACTTTTCACGGACTGATGGACTGATGGACGGATGGGCGGACGGACGGACGGACGGACGGACGGACGGACGGATGGATGGACGGACGGATGGACGGACGGACGGACGGACGGACGGATGGACGGACGGACGCGCTTGACTAAATCAATAAAATCTTACACTACTAGTTAGCCGTGTGTAGAGTTTACGGGATATCTGACATCTGTTTCTGACTTTTATTAAGGGAAAAACAAATCTTGTGAGTGAAATAATTTCTAAAAGAAACATATCAGAAGAGGAGGGTCTGTAAAGAAGACAAAGTCGATGGATTTTATTCAAATTCCTAGAAAATTAGCCTATTACAACTATGAGAATAGAAAGCCATTTTCACTTGACAAACTTTCCGAGCGGTGCACTTATTGAACCTACGCAAGTCGGTATTCGTTGTGAGCATTTAAAACCAATTTCATAGCGCAAAGCGCATGTGATGTTCTAATCAAGCATTTAAACCATGAAATTAATATGAATTCGTTTTAGTATGCATTTCTAAAATATCTAAAATATTCGAATAAAGTAAAACCTTTTAGGATCACGTCACATTTACTCTCTACTAATAATCAAAAAATGCTCACTTTAGAAATGCAAAGATTTATTCGTTACGCTTATGTTCTAATGTGACTGCCGTTGGTCTTTTGGAATGCAATTCATTCTAGAATGCAAGATGTCAAGAGGTTCACATACGATTTTCCAGTTATTGTCCATCTCAATAAGTTTCAGGAAAACTTATATACAGATAGTATTCTTTCTTAACCCAATGTTCTCTTCTTAATTCGAGAGCATCCACCGCCCAAGCTTACCACATCAAAAGTGTACTCAATATTAAGACTTTTATAGAAATAACTTTCAAGTTGATTTCTAGAAGCGAGATGTCAAAAACAGATTTCTAGAACAACAGCAGAGTATAGATGACATGTAGTGAATTTTAAAGGTATATTAGTTCTCAGACTTTCATAGCAAATGATTCCTTAATGCAATAAAAGTTTTTTGTACAACATTTTCAGTACAGGGTATATTAAGTTAGTGCGGACGTATGTAACACGCAGAAACCTTAAAACAGACCCACCTTCTATTACACCAATCAATTCAGAATCATAATGTGAATTGATCTACGGCTATCTGTCCGTCTGTCTGTCTGATGTCTGTCCATCTAAATTTGTGTTCAAACTACACTTCGCTGCAGGTTTTCGAGATATTTTGATGAAATTTGGCATAGTGACGTGCGTTGACCGAAGGACGAACGCTATTGAAATTGGTTCGAATCGGTCCACCTCTTCGGCCACTCCCTATATAGCACACTATTTTGAAAAGTCGTTATTTGGAAAATAATTGTAAGTAACAGCATATCGGCATTCTAAATTGGTACGACAACTTTGGACCTGCTGGGGCAATTTTTGAGCCCCCTCTCATATAACGAAAACAAGTTCACAGGATATCATGAAAATTATATCATAATAGTAATAACAAATGGTAACTTTATCAAATTTGGACCACCTCGGCTAATTTTTTGGATCCTACCCTAATAAGGATTTTCACGAAAATTGATCCTTTGTAGGCCAGAAAATTGAAGTTTCATTATGTGATGATGAAAATTGATCCACAATAGTAATTTCTTACAAACAATAAGAATTGTTTTAGACAATGTGATGTAGGATATTTAATGGTCGGCCTTGCCCGACTATAATTTTCTTACTTGTTGTTATTAAAAGCAATTTTAATGAAAACAATTTGATTTGCGTATATTTGAATAATAGGCAGAAATAAGTTTAACATCTCCATGAACCATATATATGCTTGATCAAAGTCTATATGTCCTCAGTTATTGGAACACTTATCGCTCGCTAAAGTTGAAACTTATTGCTTGGTGATGACTCAGAGTAACAGACTATAATAAATGCCGATCTAAAATTACGGAGCAACATCTATTAGAACGGTCTAAAGCTATTGCCCATATTTCATTGGAGGATGAAATGAGAAGAATTTACTACTAAATATAGCAACATAACTGCCCAGCGAATATTCAGCATAAAAGTTCAAATATCTTTTTCCATAACAAGCACTGAAGAATTGAAAGTACCACCTAAACTTGTAGACGTGAACGACAATATGTTGGGAATGTGCGCCGTTTAGAGTTCATCTCCAGCGAATAATTATTCTTATTATTTATTTAATTTTTTTTTTTTTTTTTATTAATAATTTTCTTCACAAGTCTTATTAACACATTTTTTAGTTATTATTTTTTTTTTTACAAAATTTTTCTATCGCTTAACTGATGTAAGTAACAACTGCAACTAGAGTGCAATTTTCAAGTCAAAGCGTTTTCATGCCTACAAAACTCTCTCGTCACCTTAAACTGACAATTTTAGTAATCGTTTCATTTTACTTTTTCTCTTCTTAAAAATATTTAACTTTTTTTTTTTTTTCAAGATGTATTGATTTTAAAATAGTTTGCAACGTTTATTTTGTCTTATTACAGCACAGAGAACAAATAAAATTTATTTACATGAATTTAATTTATTTTGTAAAATAAATCAAATACAAGGCGGCATGAAAACGTTAGTTAGTTGTATAATTTTTGCAGTAAATATAAATGAGTGAGCAAATGCTAACCTTTGATAATATTTATTAGTTGCACAAATTTTTCATTTTATCTTAATTAGATATTCAAATTTTTCTTTATTTTTTTTTTTTTTTTTATTTAAACGCAATTATTCAAAAAAAATATTTACAAATGCGAAATATTTACATAATGACGGAAAGCAAAAATCAACCAATAACACCTTGAATATCTTTTGCGGTAAATATTGACCATAGAAAATGAAAACTATTGTAAAAACAAAAAAAACAAATCATTATTAATTGTTTGTAAATTGAAAAACCGCAACAATTATGTAAAAGTACGGAAAAGACGAGTTACAAGTGAAAGCAATTTGTTACATGCACGATCGCCATAAGGGGGCGTAGTTGATTTTTTCGTTCTCTTGTGACATCCAGAAATGCGTAGCCGAGATATTCGTAAAGCATATTTTCTTGACCAACTTAACTTTATCCGTCTCTCCTTCCCGGTGTTATTCTTCTTCTCCAAAGCTTTGTTGTCCCCATGGATTCGATAGAAAGTATCCAACGGCCGCAACTTAAGTTTAAAGATGGACGAAGACGAATAACTCACGATATGAATAAATATTATCCCCAAGACTTTTTTCAAATGTTTGGTTCAAATACAAGCCGGGTGAGCCGATAAACACAGACAAAGTATGGTTTAGAAGAGAAATATCCCCATGACCATCAGTCAGTGTTCGTGTGAAACAGTAACTAACATGCCCACAACGGATAAAACACTTTACGATATTTAGTGATTGACATGATAATGAGTATTAAAGATTCGTCATGAAGCGAATTTTTTCGCTTTCTTGTTAATTTTTTCGCTTTTCATTCCTTTAACAATTATCGTCTTTGGTTGTAAAGTTTTCTTCATCGTGCTTTTCACGTTTACTACAGTTTGAGAAAACTTGAAAACTTGCCCTAAAATTTGCCTACATAGTCACAACATAACTTTGAATCTAAGAAAAGACAAAGCCTTCATACATTGTCAGCCATATTGCGAGTAACAGCGTATAGACATGACACATGTCAGGACAGTCGTAAATATTTCATATTTTCTTTTGCGGCCTAATTTTGCAACAAAACAAAAAACATAACATTTTGTCTTACGATAAATGATCGATCGAGCATAACATCAGAACGCTTTCAAGCTTTAATACGGAAACGTTTTCATGACTTTTTAATAAAATGTAAACAAACTTCAATAAATGACCGAATGAGTGTTTTTGTACATTTTTTATACCCGGCACTGCAAGATGCCGGAAGATTTGTCTTTTTTCATAATGTATGTAATATCCAAAAGTAAGCTTCAGAGACCCTATAGACGAAAGATTCTGAGTTGATTTAGCCCAGTCCGTCCGTCTGTGTGTTTACGTGGTGTTTATTATTGGCACTCCCCTTGTCGCAAAAATGAGGATATCGATGGAATGAGCCAATGCGATCAAATGACACGCCCACATTAAAGAAAAAAAAAAAAAGGTGAAATTTTCGATATTTGTTTTATGGAGGAATCCACTATTAATGTTTAAAAAAGAAGAAAATCAGATTCGCCCAATTTTATACGTTGCCCCTTTTCTGTGGTTTTTTACTTGTTGCTCCTAAGATGAATAAGATGGAATACTGAAAAAGAGAGATATTACAGAAGACGGTTGTCCGGGCCCAGGCGTCACTTTTTTTTGATTTTACTTTCGAAAGTATGGAAGATCCAAATTTCTTGCACTGATTGCATAATAACATCACTGCGTTGTTATTGATTCGGAGAGCTGACTAATGAATTGAAGTTGAATTCCCTGCCTTACCCCCGCCAAACTTCCAAACCAGCCCCCAACGCCTGTTATCTGTTTACGGGTCTTAAAACTGTGCTGAAGGAAAAAGTACGTATGGACGTTTCAATCTTACCCGCACGATGCGATGGTACTTCTTAATTTGTTAACGCTGTCCCGGCTGGAAGTCGAAGAATTGCGGATAGCTTTCAACTTTTCAGTTTGTTTTTTAGCTTAAAGGATAGCTCTGACTTCGGTTGTGAAAGTTGAAACACTTTCGGAAGGTATGTGGTTAATATACTATAGAAAATATAAAACGTATTAGTTGAAAAATACAACAAACTTAGAGAAAACTTCCTCCACTTCCATATATTGTCCGTTATTTATCATATCAATGTTTAAAATTATTAACATTTTATTTGCATTTCTCATCACTTTACACAAAATTAAATATAAAACAGTAAATATTTATTTCCTTCCTTTTGCCATTCGAAATACCATCCACGATCCACATTCAAATTGAATATAAAATGAGCGGCAATGTCATATGTTTTGTTATGATTTGGTGTAAAGGTCCAGTTACCGAAATCATAAGGGAAATTAATATAAGATTAATATTCAATCATAGTCAAGATATTTCTCCACAACACGTGACGACATGGAGTTTTCTAATCTTTGCTAAAGCAACATTGATTCATAGATTCATGTCCACGCATCCACACTTTTAAATTTTGAATGACATTAAAAAATCCAAAGCAAATAGGTTGGGGAAAAAGAAATCCATTATTTCTTCTTCTTCTTCTTTTG
>KK502931.1:20798-49952 GCA_000688735.1 Glossina austeni | reverse complement strand
GAAGAAGAAGAAGAAGAAATAATGGATTTCTTTTTCCCCAACCTAATATTATCATTATTATTATGATTGTTTTACGCATTCTTTATCGATCACACAAGTATAAGAATTAACTAAATTTGTCTTTTTGATAACAACTTGAAAAGATGGACGTGAACAACCTTATAACTTGTATTACTTGTTGTATTGGCCAACGTAAGCTTTTGTTGAGATCCGCCAATTCGCCTTTTGAAATTCATAAAAAATCAGAAAAGCTTCCCAGGAGGAAGATGATGCATGACATATATGAGCAATTAAAATGGGTGTGAGCCGCCCCGAAAGGCATGCACGCACAAAAAACACAAAAAATAAAAGCTACATTTCTTAAATATTATTTGCAATAAGTCTCGAGCTATAATTGAATCCAACAAAAGATCGGTTGAAAAGTACTCTCCACCTACGAACTCTTTCTTAATTAGTAAAATAACTTACCGATTATTCATTATGTTATAAACCCATAGATTATCCCATAGACATCATGGACCGAAGAAGACCACTGGGAAGGGTGGGTATAGAAAATCACAGAACCACATAGGATCCCCGTTCGGTAGGTTAAGATTTCGTCTGTCCGTGTACGTGCAATTTGTTTTGTAACCGTCCTAAGAGTGTCCGCGAGCAAAAATATAAAATCCCGCACACATCTCACGAACTAGTTCGTTCAGCTATGGCATCTACGCTTGACTCGTAGGCTTCGATTCCTCTTACAGTGGCACTGCAAGATTTCCCTATAATTTATTTAGATAACAGCTTTATATGCAAGGGCACCTACATGGACTTACATTGGTTAAATAAAATTGGTTCAATCGTGTCTTTACATAAAATTGAGTCTCATAGACACACACACGCCTAGTTACGCAAAAAGTGGCTCAACAACCCGTGGACACAATGCTTACATAAAAGTTAAAGATTTAAAACGCTACGTATTAAGAGAGTTTTAAAAATTAAATTGAAGAAGCTTTTAATACAAAATCATACAATGCTTCATACAATACTTTAATTTAATAAAAACATATGATTTTTACATGAAAAATTGACTAATGTGCTCCTTTTTTACCTCGCACTGAGAAATGTGTTAACTAAGTAAACATCAGAAAACTAGTTTTCATTAGCACGCTGCTAGGAATTTTGATTATTTTAATTAATGAAATATTTGATTATAAAAAGTTGTGATGTCTTTAAACAATTCTAAGGATAAGCAGGAGTGGACCGAACAAGATCGTTTAGAATTGGCTGCAAAGTTAGATGCAGAATTGGACGAATTCATCGATGGCTTAGAAAAGAAACGTTATGAAGAAGGTTGGCCGGAAGACAGATGGCAGGAGGTACGTTTTGCTAATTACCAATTGCCGGATTAAAAACAATAGCAAAACGTTTCATTTACTATGCTTGCAGGAAATGGAGAAGCATCCCTTTTTTATGCGTAAAGCTCCACAGCCCGGCGATGAAGTGCATCCCATGTTAGCAGGTCTTCAGAAATTGAAATATGATCCCGAGGAAAATACCAAAGAAGAATTGGCTTTAAATTATAAAGAAGACGGTAATTTCTACATGAAACATAAAAAGTTTCGCATGGCTGTGTATAGTTTCACCGAAGGCTTGAAAGTTAATTGCGATAATGATGATGTACAGGCAACCCTCTATAATAATCGTTCAGCAGCTCAATTCTTTTTAAAGAATTATAGGTGTTTATTTTTTTTATAAAGTGACGTTACTAAATTTTTAATGAAAGTTTTCGTGTTCAGGTCAGCGTTAGCTGATGCTCAAACGGCTTTAAGTTATAAGCCGGACTATGTGAAAGCGTTATGGCGAGCGGCCCAATGCGCTTCTCATTTGCAACGCTTTGATCTGTGCGCACAGTTATGCGAGGATCTTTTGGACCACAACTCCGACCACCAAATGGCCAAAGAGTTATTGAAGAAAAATAGCTTTGAAAAGGTAACGTGCAGCTGTGGTACATAGTTTGATAAAAGCAGCATAGTCAGTACAACCTGAGACTCTATTCAAAACTATTTTCTAAATCGAATTAAGCCAATCATAGTGGGCCTTGTGCACCTATTAAGGTTTTTTTTGGATTTTTCCAAACGGCGCCAACTAATTTTTTTGGACTTCACACACTTTCGCTCATCAAGAGTATAAGACAACAAAAGTATAAAGCTTTCCATGGAAAGTGGTTCCTTAACATTAGCTAGATTTTACGCATTTCTTACTACTCTCCTGTACGCGGGCTACAGAGTATTTTGGTATCGTCTCTTTTTTTTTAAATTTAATGCATTTCGCAAGTTCTTAGTAGACCATACCCTGCTAATGTCAGAATTCTCTTTAACCAAGGACGATATCGACCGAGTCCTGCAAGTAATCTTGATGTTAAACAAAAGCCATTTCTAAAAAATATTGTATTTCTTTTAGATGGAAACAGCACGTAATCACCGTAAGCAGCTTATAAAAGCTAAAAGAGATTTAGAAGAATTTCATCGTTTAAAAGAGGCTTTGGAGGAGCGCCAAGTAAAATTCGAATGCAAGTCTTCCATTACGATGGAATTAATAAAACCAAAATTTTCACCCTTGGAAGACTTTCCAGTTCACCTTGATGACGAAGATCAGAAAACATTAATATGGCCGGCTGCATTTTCCTACCCCGAATTTCTGTTCAGTGATTTTCAACAACAGTTATCCGAAGAAGTCACGTATGTCCAAGTTTTCAAAACACAAAAAAAAAGAAATTTTTATTCAAACTTCTTTTCAGAATGTTTGACTGTTTAACGAGCATGTTTGCTGAACCTCTACCGCAAGACAAAGGGGGCCAATATTTTGTAGATAATTTAAATGTATATTATGAAAATCGTAAGCTGGGTACCGTGCATAAAGTCGACTTGGAGAAAACTATTAAAGAAATTATGAAAGAGAAAAGGTAAAAAGAAGCAGAATTTCTTATTTAATTTTGAAATTCTAATGAAGACAATTTTACCTCTCTTTTCAGCTTCTTTATTACTGGAGGAGCCTTGCTCTTTTATGTAGTGCCTAAAGATTCACAGATAGAAAAAGAATTTCTAAATACTCAAAGAAGGGGAACTGTATACTCATAACCGAAATTTCAGATATTTTTAAGGTAATTAGGATTATTGGCATTCTGTAAATAGGCAAAAGTTGTTAGTATTGCCGTTAAGCAAGTCGATGAAATTGAGAAAATATTATGCCATAAATGTACGATTTATTATTTATGTTAATGTTAACATAATCTCATACATTCTTTGATAACATTTATATGCAATAGACGTTATGACCTATTCTATTCGTAACCTATTCTATAGTTCTATAGCAAATCATACGAATGTTTATCGAGGAATTTGTTGCCAGAATAGCTTTTTGCATTCAAACAGTTGCTTTTCATTTTTCTGCATACAATCTGATGCATAAGTAACTTAAATATGTACAACAAGTATGGCGGTGCACATTTGTTGTTGTATGCCGTCAAGATGAACCATCGCAAGAGATGCAAATCAAAGTAGTAAAGAAACAAGGAAAACGTAGTAGTTTAGATGCATTATAAATTCACATTTTTTTATGACAGATTGGTTTATGTTTTTTTAAAGCAAATAAAGACACAAGCTTAAACAATGAAATATCGAATGAGTTGGAGGTTATACACCAGCTATTGGAAAAAATTCTTAATGCTATACCTATGGCATTCGATGCTATTCTGGACGCGATTTAATCGTTATTTCTCTATTATAAAAGTTCTTCGTATATTAGTTATATTCATAACTTGCTAAAGCTGTTAGAGTATAAACCAATTTATTTACAGAGGGCATAATACAATTATTAATGGAAGAAGTGGACGGTACTTAATCTTTCGTTTTAATAGGTGTAAAAAAAAATCTTTTTACATTAGATGTTTGTTTTTGTCAAATGTCAAAAATTGTCAACACTAACGCCGGTGTTGCGCATTATCTTTAATTTAAGGACTCTTCAGCAAATGCGGCAAACAGTGGAGGTGGTGCGATTTCCAATCTAAAAAAGAAAGAATTTAATGCACATGCTACTTACTTAGAGAAGTACATAAGGGATTCTACAAATACCAATATTTGAATGAAAATGTTTACTGTTTTGCTTAAAAGGCGATCTAAACTTCCCAAGGCTGGTTTATTTGACACAGGTCGCAGTTTCGTGTGGTTTGAAGAAAAGCTTAAATATTCAAGGAACATTTTTTTAAAATAATAAGCCATCTACTAAGCCAACAAAAAATTTCTTTTTTCTGAAGACTATACAGTGGTGCTATCCTTTAATAAGAGAAGGATGTATGGCAAGCGTGGAAAAAGTAACTGTATTGGGCTAAAAAAGGGTACTTTTAAAAATATTTTGAGATGGAAAGGAGGAAAGGTGACAGAATAATATTATTCGAGGAAATTATTTAGCATATATTTAAGTATCCACATTCCATTTTTTTTTAAGAGATATTGAAAAACACTAACACTGGAGCTATTCCGGCGAGATTACCAGGTTTTAGAAGTTCTACTGCCAACACAATGGCCCGAATTTGAACCTAAAGAGAAATTTACTTAATTTTTATGTTTCTACGTAATGAACTGTGTAGGAATCTTGAAAGTACTGAATTTTATTTGAATGTAGAGTTTAAATGCAAACGTCCAATGTTTGTTAACTTTCGAACAAAAGAGCTATCTTTCATTAATAAATGAACTTATCGAAAGTTCTTTGAAAAATGTAAATTTTAATAATTAGAATAAAAGTAAAATCTTACTCTTTCCGTTTTGCAAGATCATATTTCCACAAAAGTGGATTTAATGAAGAAATATGTGATAGATTCGTGTTTTGAGCAGCATCATAGAGACATCATACTACGTCATAAGTCGACTATAAACCAGGAAGTACAAGTACAAATAATGAAGGAGTGGTACCTACTTTTCTGACAAGTATGTTAAAACAACAAGCAAATAGGAACACTTGCTAGGATTATTGGGGACAAGATCTTGCGAATATATTTGGATATTCCTTAAGCCCTATTCAAGGAAAAGAAAGCATATTAGATAAAAAAAGTTTTCTTCCCAACAACTGGTTTTCAGCTTTTATAAGAATTCGTGTCATTAACAACTTTTAACTGCTTTCTTAATAAAAATAAATTACTTAAAATTACTGCCTGCAATATCAACACACATTTGATCTTATTGGCATTCGGTAATGTTCAAGATACGATTAAAAAACAATTTTTAATTTTTCAATTTATTTAATAAAAGTTTTTGCAAAGCTTATTCAACACTGTATATAAAATAATAAAAAAAAAAGTTTATGTATATTTTTTTTTTGTTTATGTCGTAAAAATTGTAAATATTCTCAATTAAATAATTAAGTATAGCATTTAGCAGTGCAAGACAAATCAGTTAAGCATTTTTATAGGTGGCGATCTTGTTAAATTTTTAATACTAAGAAGTAAACTTTGTAGACCTTAATTTACTTTCTTACTTTAATTAACTTTCAATCTCTTGAATGCTTAATTAAAGCTTATTAGATTAACTAAACAATTTATGATAAGCGTAAGAGTCTGATTCAATTTAGCTGCATTCCTGCAAAAGGTGCTGGCAGCAGGCTGCAGGGTATTAGTTATTCAGGTTTTTAAATTAAGCACCTGTCGTCGATGCAGGACATCTCCGTCAATGTATAATTTGGAAAACCAGCAAATTCCATCCCACGCCGTCATGACACGCAGCCGCCGAAATTGATGTTGAGCAATAAAAAGCAAAGTTCGATAGCGGGCACACAAAGCGACAATCAAATCGGTCTTCAAGGTTAAATGTTTGACTGACAACTCCATGTTGACGTTTTGAGTTATTTGGTTAAAGTAATGAGTACATTAGTATATAATTACATAATATTTGCTTACTTCTAATGAGTATTAAATATAAAAATTGAGTAAATTGGTGGTATTCATTATTGTTCTGAATGAGCGGCAGTTTCTTAACAATTATTAAATTTTTCTTCAGCAGTAACTTTTTGTTTATATTTATCTATATTGATATGTGTACATATAGCGAAAGCGTAGTTGACTTTAAATTTTATTAACAAGTTTTTAAAAACAATTTTCCTAATATGTCTTTAAAAAAAAATTGTTTTTTTTTTTTTTTAATTAATTGAATTCTGAAAGTAAGCTTAATTCTTTTTCTAGTCTTAAATGCACATCGATTTTAGTTCTTTTAAACGAAAACAGATTCATATCTATTATTAATAATATTCAAACGTAAGTAAATCCAAAATTTTTAAATTAAACAAAAACATTTTTAAAATAATACTGACGACAAATTCAGTCCATGTCTAAGGGAAGCTTCAAATATGCATATGAAAAGCGCTGGATTTGCTAACAGAAGGCAATAAACCATTGTCCGCGAAAGATTCTTTTTGAAAAATCATTAGTAGCAATGTAACACAAAATTCCTATGCATAATATTAAAAATAAGGAAAAAACTTAAATTATTGTTGATGAAAGCGCTTAAAAAAAAAAATTAAACGTAAACTAAATGGAAGAACAAATGCAATATCGATTTTAAAAGCAAATAATAATCAGGATACAAAAGACTAACGTTTTCGAAATGTCTTTGCAACAGTTCAAGACCTTTCACGCTCTTACTGTTAATGGCGTTGCAAGGCATTATGAATTTTCATTTTTATAGGTGACAAATCAAATTTTCGGAAACTCGGCAATGAACTGAATTTCTTGGCTGAAACTGGCGCATCTGTTGTTGGAGGTGAGTAAGAAGACTTTGTAAGAACAGATGATGCCAGTTTCGAATAAGATGAATGAATCATCATTTGTTGGTGTGGTTGACTCTGTTGGGGTTGCAATTGCTGTTGGGCTCGCCCCGCCGGTTTAGAGGCAAAGGTTGCGTATTTATGCAAAAGCCGGGCAGCACTTTTACTAGCCTCAAAGTAACGTTCGTATTCAGTTTCGGCTGCCGTGAAACTAACAATACCGCTCGGTTTTCTCTCACTTTTGTGTAGAGGAGAAATCACTTCTGTTGAATTAGTGATATCATCAAATCTAAAATCTATCTTTGGCAGCAAAGATAAATCGATTAATTCTTTTCCATTTCTGCCAAGCCTAATGTGCTGCGATTTTTCAGTCTCATTATTATTATTATTATTATTGTTAAAGGTCATCATATTATCTTGTTTGACCGCATAGACATTTTCCGATATTTTTTGAGCGTTTATTAATTTTTTATCTTTACCGCGTTGTTCCATTATTTTTTGGGGTGACGACATGTAAAGATTTTCCTTTCGTTCGCGTTGCATTTTAATATTGACCAAATGTTTAAGACCCAAAGTTAAACTTTCTTTGCCTTTTTCCTTACCATTAAAAGGAACTTTTGTTTGCAGAGGACTAGTAGTAGAGCGTTTAATTTTCAACGTACCGCAACTGTTTGGGTAATATGAAGGTATTTTTTCATCAACACTTATCAATGACTTTCTTGGAGTTTGGTAATAACTTTCCTCATCTTCATCCTTCCTAATGGCAGACGTTTCTCTTTCTGCTTTGTCCTCGTCGGTAGGAGTGCTCGTGCATATTTCCCTCGGCAAAGCGTGTTCCAACTCCTGAGTCGCTTTAAAGGTTAATAAATTTTCATAAAGATTACCCATAAAACCTTTATTTACCGGTGGTGTTATATTTTCATAGGTCTTCATCAGAGTAGAATTGTTCGCATGAGGAGAAACAGCTTCCATATCCTCATATATAGTACTGCTATCACTAACTTCTGTCGCTAAAGCTATAAGGCTATTTTCTCCAGCCCGGGCTTTCAGATTATTAAATTTTACATCATTTGCAATATTCGCAGCATTTGTACTTGAACTAGCTGTCGATGATGTCGAAGAAGTACCACGCGAACCCGCAAAATACCAGGACGAAGTACTCGTAGTGCTTGTAGAGCTTGAAGTGGCAATAACATCTATTTGTGCAGTTTCTTTCCTTTTTTGTCTAATTGGTGCCATAATACAATAACCAGTCAAATCATCGCTAAGAATTTTGTTTTGGGTTATTAGAGTTGATGAGGGAACAGCACCACTAGCACCCACTAAATTCAACACTGATGAATTACAAGCAGAAAAATTAAAATTAGCCGACAATTGTTCGGATACGTTTAAACTTTCGGCCGACTTCTTTTTTGTATCCAAACCTTTAAAGGGATTTAGACTGAAATCGTCTAAGCTGCATGAACTTATATTATGGTTATTTACGGCAAAGAAGACTTCATCACATTTTTCAAATAAATCTTCAGCTGAATCCCCTAGAGGTAACAAATTTTTTGATTGGGGTTCACCAAATATTTCAAGGAGATTAATCTTTGATAAATCGGGACTAGAAAAACTATTACGTTTGTTGGCCTTTATAAGACCGGGGAAAGGCTTTAAAATCTCTTCTTTATAATTCACTTCAGCTTGTTGGACTTCCTTTTCCTCATTCAATATATCATCAACTCTACACACAGCACTCTCATCTACACTCTCAGCACGTTTTCCTCGGCTTATATTTCCACCACTACGGGCAAGACGATCATCTCTGCATCCCTTTTTTATTAATTCCGATTCCGGATTTGTCCTAGAACGCCGCAGAGCTCCTTCCATGGCATTATCGAATGTATTCAGCCGTTTACGTGGCGGCGGTAATGGTGGTGGCGTGGTCAGCTGTAGATTTTCTTCTAAAACTGAATGAAAATTGAATGGACAAGGTTTCATTTCTTCATAAATTCCCGAAGCAACTGATGAACGCGAAAATCTGCGAGAGACTCGCGGCGATGATTGGCCTTCAAGAATTTCCTCATAAATATCAGAAACTCGAGAGAAGCTATTAAGGCTGCCGTTAGCAGTGTTGTCAGGTACTTTTGGCAGGGGACCCAAAGTGGTAACTATTCCTTTAACAGAGCTACAAAAAATAAGGATACAAATACTTTATATATTTATACATATACACACTCCATCTTTTTGTTATTAACCTATTTTGTTTGCCTGGGCGATCCAAGGCACCTCGACTATTTCGGCGTTGCTCCAAGACCATTTGCCGATGTAAATCCAGGCTCTTCATGGCTTTTTTTAACCATTTCATATGCTTGCGGCAGGCCAACTCAGTTTCCAAAGCAAAATAAATAAAACAACTACGACGATTATGAGTCCAAAACAACCCATAGGAATAAAGTTTTGTACGGGATGTAGCCAAACTAATATTTACGCCTGGTGCGTTGATAGATATACTTAGTTCTGCAAACCTATCTTGTTGAGCTTCTAAAGATTTTATTGATACACGCAAAAAGCATGGCAAACATTTGATAGCTTCAATTTTTACTTCACATTTTGTCCATGTGTGGAATTTTAGCGATTCTGGTCGCTTATTATATATATCCAACTTAACATCTAGGCGTGTAGAAATTTTGTTTAGATCCATGTTTAAGGATTATTTATGTAATGTTTTAGAGAAATTAAATATCGGGATTTACTTTATCCAAACGCTTCTTAGTGTATCCATAAACTAATATTAAAAGTAGAAATCATTTCTGTAACAAACGTTTATCCCTCAAAACTAAGAAGAAATTTTGAACAGTTAATTTTGTGTGTGAAGTTATCCATCAATATTTACATATTAACAAACGTAACTCTTTGTTAACCGACAACAGGAATGTTTGTGAATTGGCATTTTTCTTGTAATTTCAAGGCGTTTGTGTGACACTAAGTCAAATCAAGTTAATATATTTTATTTCGTACTTTTGACAAGCAATAAAGTAAACCATAATGAAATGAAAAATTTTAGAAGAGGAAGAAAATGAAATGAAAAATGAAACAAAAAAACTTTTTCGCTTTTAAAGTTTATATTTTTTAATATTTTAATTGCCATCCGAAATTTTTTTAAATATCTCCAAAGTCACACATGCTTACAATAACTAATAAGTGCCAAATAATAACTAATAAATACCAAAATAATATAATTAACAAAATTTTAAATATATTTCGTTTCATCGTTATTAATTAGTTTGAAAACCTCGTGTTAATTTCACATGTTATTTTCTTAAATATTTAGAATAAAAAATTAGAACAAGCTCTTTATAACTACATTAAGATATGCGGTTTGAAGGCAATGAAAGATTGGAAGACACTTCAGCTTGCGCTGGAGTAAGAGCTGATTTGAAGATGTGCTTACTGGAAAGTGATTGTTGCAAAAAGGTAAAGTAACAAAAGTACAACTAAAAATTATATTGCACTGGACTTCGCAAAATCCTCTTAAAGGACAAACGTACACCCCGGGAATGTCTACAGAGTAATTTAGTACCGGAGGAATGCCAGGTTTTGCGAAATACTTTTTTTGAATGCAAACGATCTTTGGTAAGTCATATGCACTACAAACATAAATTATAATTATAACTTAAAAATTGCCCAATTTTAGCTGGACAATCGTATGCGTTTTCGTGGGCACAAAGGATATTAATGTTGTGATCATATTTTTTCGTATATTTTCTTTTTCCTTTTGTTAAGTTAAATTGTAATAAAAGTTGTTTACAAAGTACAGTCAAGGGAACATGGCATTTCTTGAGATAAGAAAAAATTAATTAAAAAGTTGCACGCATAGCGGAGAAGTTATGAGAAAATAGCATCATTTATGGAAGATATAATTGTCACTGTAAATGTGGAGGCGCTAATGATATGATTTGAAACCACGTCCGTGCTTTTAAAGGATTTTGTTGTGCTCAAAGGTTGAAGTGATTTTTAAAGTTAACGCTTTCTGCATTAACGTTCCTCGTGCATATTTCCTTCGAATTCCTTGATTAGCTGCCTCAAAATATATTGTTTCCCTTTCGTTGTTGAACGTGCTATTTGAAAGGCATTTCTGGATGTTATTTTGACGTCACTTTGTTGAAATGGGCGTAAGTGTTTTGGAAATAGGACTATTATTTAAAAAAATTTTTTTTTTATTAATTTAAGAGATTTTCGGAAATAAAGGATAAAAATACACTTCGTTGACTATTGAATTGCTGAAGAATAGATATAAAACTTTATTTACATATATATATATAGATACAATATATATTCATTCCATTATTCATTTATTATTTATTCGATGACAAAATTTCATAACATTAGCTAGTAGTTACTAATGAGGTGCGCAGAACATCAATTTCGAAATTAGGAGAAAACACAGAATATACCAACAATCAATTGCCCACTAAGGTACCCTAATCAAGTTACAATGCAGCGTTCCATTGAGAGTTGCAAATAGGAAGGTGTACAACAAAGAAAGTAACCTATGGCAACACCTACACGAAGGAACAAGTAGGCATTTAAATAAATAATGTAAAGATTATACGAAGCTTGAAGTACGTAAATCACGTAATAATCGATATAAATTTGTGGCCGCTTTATAACTCACTTTTGCCGGGATATGAATATTTATCCTATTCAATAAAGATGGCGAATAATAATTTCCAAATAATAATTTTATAATAAACGAGGCACCCAGCCAAGTACTTTTAGTCTTCAAAGTTGAAAAATGTGTAGGCTTAGGACGATCTTCGTAAGGTGGTAATTGTACGGCCAAGTTCCAAACTAGGCCACGCAAAGCGAATTTTAAAAAAGCTTTTCCCTGTATCGATTTGGTCAATGTAACATTTCTAGTTCGCGGACCTTACTCCAATATAGGCCTAACAAGTATAGTAAACAATCTTTTACTAATGTAAGGATCGTTAAATTCATAAAATTCAATTAGAATCAAGTATAACCCACAAATCACAAATGAAACTTCGTGCATAAACAGGAGCAATTATTTAAGAAATACTGGCGGCTATCGTGAGACGTACTTAAGACGAAGACGTACTCGTCCTAGTTCAAAGAAATAATGACAATAAAGCCAATTAATCAAATGCGCAAACATTGTGTTTAATTTTTAAATATTTATTTTATATACTATATAATATTACTATATCATTTTTTAATGAATTATATCATTAATAAATAAACTTGAATGAAACTAATAAATAAATAAATAAAATTTAGCCTTATGTAAGAATTTGGAATTTTGAGCTTTTGCGTGAACAATTTTTGCCTAAACAATTTCAAAAACAAAAAGTTAATAAAATATTTCAATTTTTACTCTTCTCCGAAAACATCAAATAAGCTACACACATAAATAAGATCTTCACTTTGAAAGGTTTTTTCTCATTTTTATCGCAGAGTTGCTTGTAATAAATAAGAAAAAAAAGTGGCAACGCAGATGACTGTTAAGTTGCAATGCCGTCGGCAAAAACAACCTGGCAGGGTACGAGTTACACTGTTAAGCTGACTTACTGTTACGGGTTACTGTTAAGCTGATGACTTACTGTTACGGGTTACTGTTAAGCTGATGACTTACTGTTAAGTTTGCAATACCGTCGGCAAAATAAAAAATACAGGAATGCGACTTTACGTACCTGGGGCTTTTCAATCCGAAAATGGGAATATCGCAGCATTGTGTCAGTCCTCTAACGCAGGATAAACATCATAATTAACGTTTCAAAATATGGCAATGTATTGTATTGTAAATCAGCAACAACCAGCTTCAGTTGTTAAAAGCGGTATAAATTTCCTTCCAAATTTCGCGATAGTTTCTAAAGTAAACCAAAATGAACCAAAAATGATTTAGTTTTCATATCGTCCAATGATTATGATTGAAACTCATACAGACTTTATTTTTATGTATATATGTTTTTTAATTAATGTATATGTTGCTGATACGTACTATTTGTTTGCTTACAAAATGTTGAACTTCATCTTGTCTTCTTCATAATACTGAAAAATTTAATTTTATTACGAATTCTTGATATCGCATGATATCGAACATAAAAACCTTATTGATCGTAAATAACGTCAGTGCTAATTGGATCGTAAAAAATGCAACGCTGAGCCACTGGAAACTTTCCAACAAAGGGACATTCTCGAGGAATTTTTTAATTCAAACAAAATATTACCTATCGTCAATCAGTTGCAGCGCCAAAAGGAATTTAATTTAATTTGCGGTACTCAATAATATTTGCTTTTGCGATTGACAAAAAATAAATCTATTAGTTACAAATAATATAATGGATAAATATAAAAATTTGTACAAAAATAACACGCGAACCTCACCGCGACAACGAAATTTGTGTCTTCGTAATCTACAAGAAAATCGGCGTCATCAACGGAGAACCGAACAGTACTTAGAAGCCCGCAACATTGGAGTTATTGAGCAGAATGAAGACGCTGGCAAAATTGAAAACAAAAGAACAGCGGAAGAGTGTGAAGCGCGAAAGGAAAACATTAGCAATAACCAGATTGCTAATATTTCGTGTAAGGCTAACAATCCTGTGTGGAGAAGACAGCAAGAATATCTAAAACGTTTTACTGAGTGGAAACAAACCAAAAAATCAAGCCAGCAGATATCTACAAAATCAAAAGAAAAAAAACCTTTCATGCCTGTAGGCGCTGCTTCATTATCCTTTGTGCCAAAAGATCACAAGCAATTTACAGCACCTCCGGGATTAAAGAACCCGCTCATTTATAAGGTATTATATTAAAAGATGAAACTTTTACAAATTTTACTTTTATGAATAACATCTGGTTGACTTTTTCTATTCTGTCCTTTTTGTTTTTTTTTAAATGCAAGCGTACAACTACACATAAAACCCGAAAATCAATTTATAAAGTAAACAGTCCTCCTAAAAGAGCGAAGTTGTCTGAAGAAGAGAGAATGAAAATTGCATTTTCTATGCGTGATAAGGCTGCTCAGCTAACATCTCGCACGAAGCTTGCACGTGATAAAAAGCAAGAGAGTAGTCAAGGCCCAATTCCACATAAGACAACGTCTGCCGCCGCTTTCAAAAACTCAACGGAAAAACGTACATTAAATAATTTAGTATGCGCTTTTGATAATCCCGCCGTCTCAACGGTTCCTAGAACCATAAAATCCTCAGCAATTGCTGGTAAACTTGCGCCTAAAGGCGCCGCAATTATAAAAACCCAACAAACACAAATAGCAAAGCGGCCCTTACCGAAAGTAAGACCAATAGTCGAACGTATAACTTCGAAGGCTGGCGCGAACACTGGGGCCATAAAAATGCCAAAAACAATTCCAATGAAACGTGAAGGGGATAAGCTAAAGGTATCATGTAAAAATACTAGATTAGGAACGAACATGAAGAACAATCAACCGAGTATTATTAAAAAGAGAAATATGAAGAATTCTATAGCTTTGAAAAAGCTAATGTTGGAAGAAGATATTAGTGAAATAGTACAGACTCCCCTAGATTTCAACTGCGTTAATACGTACATTGGAATGGTTACTTCCACGCAAATTAAAAAACCGCCTGCAACGGAATCGAGCCATGCAAGTGTGCAACCGTATTTAAATATCTCTGAGCAACCTTTGCAGTCACCCCATAAGGAAGTTGTAGAAAAACCCAGAGTATTCAATTTTATGCGTTATTCCTTAGTTAATAAAAGTGTGTGTGGTCAAGAGGAAGTACAAGAGACCGAAGTGACTAAGGATGTCGTAACTTCTCAAGTAAACGATAAGCAGCAAACCACAAGCGAATCTAAGGATATAAAAACTCCAGAAAAAAACGTGGTTGATCAAACCGCTACCAACTACGTAAGCCCTTTTGTGACTTTATCACGCGGAAAAGTTAGTCGTAGGGAAGAGGCAAGCAAGCGCGATTCGATATACTTGCAATTGGAGAACGAGTCATCCCTTCGTAATTCCACACTTAAAGCTAACTTCGCGGAGATATTGAAGGAAGATGTCGCTGTACGCCGCACCGTAGAGTCAGTACGTTATTTTCGTCAGCAATTACAAGATGAAATCGACCGTTTACATTGTCTATGCGACAATTGGGAAGCCTACAAACAGGAAAACCTGCAAAAATTGCAAGAAATGAATGGCGACGATATGATTAATGTAGCCGTTGGGCAAACCAAATTGTTAACTAGCAAGAAGTTTATGCAATTTCGAGAGCTTATTGATAGATGTGAAGCCCGTGCTACGGGGATAGGTATTGTACCGGATGACGGCAGTGAAAATACAAAATGTATAAATGATGCGGACTTGGAAGGATTCTGGGCAATGCTTAAGTTGCAAGTAGAGAATTTGGATAAACGTTTTGACAAACTTACTCGTTGGAAAGTTAACGATTGGAATGATCCTGATGCATTGGTGATAACAGAGAAGAAGTCGAAACCCAAGATGATAAAAGTTCAGAAAAATAAACTTCAAATAAGTAAACCTAGTTCGCTGATTACTATGGTGCGTAAGATGCAAGCAGAAGCGCGAAAAAATAAAGCTCAACAATTGAAAGAGGAAAGCCAAGAAGCTGATGGCAATTTGACACCTTCCATAAACTCGCTTCGTCGGCCGAGCGTTTGCAAAAATTTGACGCCAAGACAATGTTCTGGAGAACGTACACCTAATCGCATTTCGGTTACAGTGAAAAATCGCAAATCCTTTTCAAAGGCAGCTACCGTTTTACTCCTATCCGCTGGCAAGAAACGCTCTTCACTGGTTCCGGAAGAAACGTCGCCAAATCTGTTCATTTCGCCATCTCTTAAACAATTTAATAAAAACCTCGACTCTTTTCAAAATTTCATCGAAGCACGTAAAAGCGACTTCGTAGGTAGAAAAAGCTTGTATGAAACACCACCTGCAATAAATGATGGCAGACGAAAAACTATGGTTGATTCGGCTACACCAAGAGCGGAGTGCAAATCAATTTTGAAAACTCCTGGAACTGTTAAAAGTAAATTGAAGAATGTAATGTTTAACGAGAAATTGCGTGTAAAAAAATTCAATTTTCTTATCAATGACAACAATGAAAATGGACAAAGTGAGGAAGAAGCTACTAATGGAAGTCACGGAGAAGATTTAGCGACTTTTAGCGAGGATTTAGGTACTTGTTATTTATTTAAAGAAAATTGAACTATTTTCGCATTTTTGTTTGTTTGTTGTTTTGTTTTAGTTGACACCAAATTTCTTTCTAAAAGAAAAAATTCTACACAAACGAATAACAATATGCCGCTTTCCAGATTTATATGCAATATCATAAATAATTTCTGTTTTCTGTTTCTTTCAGGCGGAGATGAACGCACTTATAGTTTACGTAGCCGCAAAATACAATTGCGACCTTCTAGCGAGATTGTAATACCAAGAGAATGAAATTGTATTCTATAGTTTCTCAATAATTAATATTTTTGTTCAAAACTTTGCCTAAATGAAGTTATTTTTTTATATATTTTAATTGGAAAGTTGCTTAAATATATTTTTTTTTTTTGAAAATTTGTAAAGTCTATGGTAATGTGCAACTCTGCTTGGGGATTTTTTTATAAAAACTAATAATAACATTTTATGAAATGCAAATTAGTACAAGCAAAGCGGAAAACTAGATCTATCAGAAGGAAGTTTCGGTTTGGTTTTGCGCTCCGAAATTATTGCTAAAAAGCGAAAGTCTTTATGTAAATTCTAAATTGATGCATTCCCACTTTGCGATTGCTCTCTCTCGTATTTAGGGTAATCAAATCCCTTTTTAATATAACAACAGCACGTGATGGCAACTATAATATTAGAAAAATTTTTATGAAAATTTTCTTCTACACATTCGTGTAGAAGAAGTAATTTGAAATTATTTTCAAAATATAATTAAGAAGAAAGTTAAAAAATTTATAAATAATAGTGTATAAGTGAAAAGAGAATAGTATCTAGAATAGAATTATGAGAATAAGGAAAAACGCGCTTTTTTCATAAGTGTAATGGACATAACTAAAGCAACTTTCGCGTAGTGTATGGTGTTTACTTATTTACCGAGGATTTACCATAAACAGATATTCAACCAGGATTTTTCCAAGAATATCATCCAAAGTATTCTATCACGGGCTTATCTTTGAAACAACAGATATCAACAAAAGCATGGGTAAGTCAGGCTAGGTGCTTACAATTACTTTTGTATTTTGCATTTCAAATTAAATTTTCAATTGTTGTTTTGCGTTCTTGCTGACTCCTCTGCCATATAACAAAACGAAATTATTTTGTCTTAAGCTTAACGAATGGATGTTAGGGATTATTATTAGTTTGAGGATGAAAAAAAAAAAAGAAAGAAATCTAAAAGCACTTTCGAAATGAAATAAAAGATAAACGGAGGTTGATTACAAAATGTGGTTTAAATGAACTACTAATATTAAAGATGTTTTCTTAAAACGTTCATACTATTTGCAAGGGCATTTGAAAACTCATAAGAGTCTTGAGTTGAACTATTATCGGATGCCTTGGTACGATATCTTCATTACTTTTGTATAATCAAGTATAAAAATATCGCATTTTCGTCATTGGCTCCAATTTTTATGTTTCTTCTTTCATTGCGTGTAGGATGCCATATTGTTTTTTTAGTTGTGTTACCATACCTGCAAGGGTCTAACGAATTTTTCTGGACTGGCAATATGATTTTGACAATTATTTTTATATTTTGGGGGTTAGTTTTACGCAATTACTATTCTTTCACTGGATTTGCTTAATAGATTGATGAGAGCTTGCTGGTTTTGTTCTTAGTATCTATGTAAGTATAAAGTTTTCATATAGAAGATGAAACTTTGTGCTTATATTACTCATCCACAATCTGCAGAGATATAAATAATCAATATGTCGGCAATTATGGCGATCCGTTATGCTAGCGGCATTACTTCAGCCGTTTTGGGAAGATGCAGCGGCGCTCTGTCTCGCAGAGTCTTAACTTCAGCGCTTTTCAGCGCACGCGGCGCTTCGTCTGTTCTTCTAAATCGTGGGTTTCATTTGCCACAAAATTACGTTTTAATAACGAGCAACCAAAAACTGCTTCGCTATTATGCTACCGAGAAGAAGGTGTTCGAACGCAACAAGCCTCACTGTAATGTGGGCACTATTGGCCATGTAGATCACGGCAAAACAACCTTAACCGCTGCCATCACTAAAGTATTGGCCGACAAGAAATTGGCCGAAAGCAAGAAATACAATGAAATTGACAATGCTCCTGAGGAAAAAGCACGTGGTATTACAATCAATGTTGCTCACGTAGAATATCAGACTGAAAATCGGCATTATGGTCACACCGACTGTCCTGGGCATGCTGATTATATAAAGAATATGATAACGGGCACAGCGCAAATGGATGGCGCCATTTTGGTTGTAGCTGCTACCGACGGTGCTATGCCTCAGACCCGCGAACATTTGGTGTTGGCCAAACAAATTGGTATTAATCACATTGTGGTGTTCATCAATAAAGTGGATGCTGCCGATCAGGAAATGGTTGACTTAGTGGAAATGGAAATGCGGGAACTATTAACCGAAATGGGTTACGATGGCGAAAAAGTACCGGTCGTTAAAGGATCAGCACTATGCGCTTTAGAAGGAAAAAGTCCTGAAATTGGTTCAGAGGCGATTCTAAAGTTACTTCAAGAAGTGGACAATTTCATTCCTACACCAGTGCGCGAGTTAGATAAGCCCTTTTTATTGCCAGTAGAAAATGTATACTCTATACCTGGTCGAGGAACCGTGGTCACGGGCCGTTTGGAACGTGGCACCATAAAGAAAGGCATGGAATGCGAGTTCGTCGGTTTTAATAAAGTTATCAAATCCACAGTAACAGGTATCGAGATGTTTCATCAAATTCTTGATGAAGCACAGGCTGGGGATCAGCTTGGAGCATTAGTACGTGGTATTAAACGAGACGACATAAAACGAGGCATGGTCATGTGCAAACCTGGCACTGTCAAAGCTTTAGATCAGTTCGAAGCGCAAGTGTATATACTCTCTAAAGAGGAAGGAGGGCGTCCTAAGCCTTTTGTGTCCTTTATACAATTGCAAATGTTTTCCCGCACTTGGGATTGCGCTACGCAAGTGCAGATTCCAGACAAAGAAATGGTAATGCCGGGCGAAGACACAAAACTAATTCTCCGTTTACTGCGACCCATGGTACTCGAACAAGGCCAACGTTTCACATTGCGTGACGGTAATCTAACACTTGGTACCGGCGTTGTCACTAAAGCTTTACCGTTGCTTAATGAAACTGAACGTTTAGCTCTCACAGAAGGTAAAAAGGCCCGTGAGAAAAAAGAAGCCGCCAAAAAATAGGTCCTACAATTAATCTGGGCAGCCCGTCTTTGTTAAGATTTTAATATTATAAGTTTTCGCTGAAATAATTTTCTACGTCGACATTTACTTCGATTGCGGATATTTTTAAAGTGGAGTGCAGTTATGTATGCAGGCATTTGAATTGATTTAATTTTGCCCAATTGGTTAAAGCTAAATAGTTTTTAAGTCATAGAAAATACAAACTTGTGAATGTTCGAAATTGAGATATTGCAATAAAAGAAGTAAATAAATACATAAATACTTTTAAAATAATGCACAGCTTTATGCAATTTTTTTGAAAATGAACTTTAAAGAAATTACAGTTTTTTTTTTTTTTAATTTATTTCTCGTTTATCTTTTTTTTAGATCCTCTCCATGAAGCAACCTCTTTATCTGAAATGAATTTTGATGAGTTATTGGATGCAACGCCGGTTAAGAAAAATGGCGAGTCACTGACTGATGGCGATCCTTTAGAATTGCATGAGGAAATAAAAACGAAAACCGATAATAGCGTTAATGCGTTGGCATCTAAAAAGCTGCCTTTACAGAAAACGATTGTAGCAGCAAGCGCTTCAGCTACGCATCGCGAAGGTGCTGCAAGCGTTTCGCAGTCAAGTCCTGTCGTTTTAAATAGTAGAAATATATTACCGAAAATGTCTATACCGTTGGTAAATAACATTATAAAAGTGACTCCCAAGAATACTGTATTAATTAGCACCAATCATACCAATACCAGTAACTCTGTAATAGCGACTGCCGCGAATATGGGGCAGGTGAAGACCGTTTATAAGGCTAGTGGACAAAAGATTTTTATACAAAAAGCCAGTACTGGTACTGCTGGCACATTAACCGGTGTAAAGTTGCAGTCATGTGGAAGCAGCAATCCAATGGTGGTAAAAACTGTAACGTCCCCATTGACGAGTGCTGCGAAAACGGTCGGCAATGTCAATAAGACTGTATTGCAAATGATTCGAACGCCTAACGGCAAATTCGTACACGTGAGACCTACTATCGGCGGCAAAAATTCTACAATGACCTTGTCGCCTGCCACCTTAGCCGGGAAAAGGATTATTTCCGCGCAAGGAAAAGTACTGATAAAAACTCCTGTGAAGGCATTGACAGCTTTGCCTTCAGCAGAAACTATTACCACTACTCCTAGTAACATAAATGTTTTACCGGTTTCCAGAACGCTATTGAAAAGTTCAGCTGGGGAGAATATCGGGAGCAATTCTAAAACGATTGTAGTGCAAAGCCCTGGTGGGAAACAAATTATTGTATCCAATCAAAATTTAATTAAATTTTCTCCTAAATCCCAAAGCATAACCACAACAGCGGGCAGCGTTAGCACGACATCCGCTAATAGCAGTCCAAAAGTTAGTGGCCATGCTATACAAATACCAGGACAAACGGGAGTTCAATATGTTCGCGTCGTTTCCGATACGAAATTAGCTCCGAAATCTGTACAATCTACGACAACAGCTTCAACAACCACAACAAATACAATATTCGCTGCAGCTACTGCGGTTAATTCAAAGGTTAACACCAGCAGCAGTGTGGGACCGATACAGAAAGCAAAGATTTTAAATTCTGTGCCACAGCATTTTAAGGTGCAACGTGCAGCCTATAATAAACTCGTGGTTACGCAACCAATTGTGAAAACAAATACTACAACAAGTACATTTTCACCTGTAGCCTCCAAAGTTGAGAAAACCATTGTTACTATGCCGGCTTTGAGGCCAATAAGCAGCGACAAAATCAAAACGTTAACGCTGATCAGAAATGGATCATCAACAGTTCCGACCCAGGCGGCTTTAGCAGGAAAACATAAAATTTCTGAAAGTGCAGAATCAGAACTTGCAGATAATTCGTCCGGCGCGCCGGAGAACAAAAAGCCTGCAATGTCCAAGAGACTAATTTTAATTCCTAACAGTATGCAGAGGGCTTTAAATAACGGTGTGCAAATACAGGGGCGTGTAAATGCGCAAATGGTGTTGGTCTCTAAGGATACAACAAAGAGCAGCACGACTACTCCTGTTGTTTCTTCCGGTGTTAATATCAGCGCCACCAACAACACAAAAAATTTGTACAGTGTTCTAAAGCCTCAAACAACGCAATCACAGCAACTGTACAGTGTTTTGAAAAGTAATAACACAGACAACACAACAGCAACAACGACAGCATTATCATTAACTCCTATAAGCAAACCTATTATATTCAACGCTCAGCAGCAACAGAAATTGCAGGAATTGAGAAAACCAACTACTCCCTTGCATAGTAGCGGGAACAGTCCGACAGTAACCCCTTCAGATTCTACATTTCTAGCAGTGAAAATCAAAGAGGAGCCCTTGGATTCAGCGGTCGCGAAATCAAAATTTAATATCAAACCATTGCCGGCGAATTGTACTCCACCATTATTGGAAGACACTAAAAGTAAAGAGGAAGTGTTAGTTGGAGGTATACGTCGCAAACATTGCAATTGCAGTAAATCGCAATGCTTAAAACTATATTGCGATTGTTTTGCAAATGGAGAGTTTTGTCAAAACTGCACTTGCAAAGACTGTTATAATAATCTGGAATATGAAGACGAACGTCAGCATGCGATTAAAAATTGTTTAGGCAGAAATCCAAGCGCTTTTAAGTAAGTAAAAATTCTCCTACGTCATAACTCGTTGCACAATGAAGTATTCGTTTTTTCTTTTCTTACTTTGAATTTTAATTTGCTGTCAGGGAGGCGTTGAAATACATGTCATTAGAAAATCTAAGTAATATTAACTTTCTTTAATAATTTTAGACCGAAAATTATAGCTGGTCGAGATCAAGGTGATATGCGCTTACATAATAAAGGTTGCAATTGCAAACGTTCAGGTTGCCTGAAAAATTATTGCGAATGCTATGAAGCCAAAATACCCTGCAGCTCTAATTGCAAATGCTATGGTAAGTACAAGTATAGAAATGCATAGAATTCAGAATTTGAATAATTTGAATTTTCTCAAACGAAAAAGGATGTCGAAATGTCGAAGATCGACCGGATTTGGATATGGATCCAATAGATCCGAAGATCATGGTGACTATAGCAAATGCAACAAATCAAATGTCAACCAATGACTCAATGCCAATGCAAAAACGTACCTACGAAAGGGTTAATTTAAACAATGTGGTGTCGGTGAAAACTGAGAAGGTAATAAAGGAAAACTTGAAAATCAATTCAAACGGCGCTGAACTATTGGCTGCATCCAACAACACGTCGCCGTCATTGGAGAAGCAACAATGCAATTTCATCACTCAAGAAGTTATTGATGCTACCATACAATGCATGATTACGCAGGCGGATGAATGTGAAAAGAATGGCTTGCCGGCGTACCAAACGGAAAAAATGGTTATGGAAGAACTTGGCCGCTGCCTAGTTGAAATTATAGATTTCTCCATACGTAATACTGACAATGCTTTCGCCCAAGATTGAAGTTTAGCGATCTTCTCTTAATCTCTTAATTTTAATTGTATAATGAAGAAATATTTTTACATTGATTGCGAAGAGGAAAAGAAAAAGTGTACATAAAGGTGAAATTCCCTACGAGGGTTATTGTAAAACTCGACGTTTGAACATGCGTATTTTTTGTATTCTTATCGCCATAAATTAAAGTGTAAAGCAGCACGAAAACTGCTAGCACTGCAACAATATCCGTGCTACAAATCACTGCAAACATATGTACATACATTTCTAAGAATAATTTCGAATGCGTCGAAGTCGTCTGAATTTAGTTTCTGGTGCAAATATATTTAGTGGCACTATTCGCTAGAAAGGAATTTAAATTATTCAAAAAATATTCTTGAAATCGTAGAGTGGCAACTCTGGTGGAGGGTTTTTTTCTTTTAGGTTATTGGCTAGGACGGTGTTAACAAATTTCAAAAAGTGTTTTTGGGAACGTTTGTCGCGATTTTCTAAAAAAAATTGCAAATCTCTTGCATGGTTTTTCTCCTTTTCAAATTCGTCCCGGAATTCTAATTTAAAGCATTCTGTATACAACAGAATAGATCTGGTAACCTAAATTGCTTAAAATAACATTTCCTGCCAGCATGGAAATATAACTATAATCGAAATCTCAGCGAATTGTTGATTTGCTCAATAGAAAAAGAAGAAACGTAAAATAACTTTAAACGCTGCCAGCTCCATTTTAATGAAAGAAAAAGAGCGACATTTGAGAACGTATAAGCGCCTATTGGGACCGACACAGGCGTTATTGTTATTGTCGGACTATAGCCCTGACTTTGGCAACTTTTTACAAAACTTTATGGGAATTGACAAATCATATGATTTTGCATGTAAATATATACAAATAAAACAAAAAGAAAATAAGCATAAGAAGAAATGACGATCGTTTCTTTTAAATGTTAACGTTATGTATCTAATGTTTATCTTATACCAATGTACATTTTTTTTATTTTATGGGATTGGCAATTTTGGCCTATATCATGCGCTATTTTGTGAAAAATGAAAAATAGGTAATTTATTTTAAAGTCGACATTGTTCTTCTAGAGATCCATATAATTTTCAAATTATGGATCAATTACTGCACAAAAAGGCTTTCAATGGTGTCATAAAATTTAGGCAGATTATGAAGATTAACAAAATTTTTATTTTTATTGTTTATGTTGATTTCTTTATTTTTGGTTTTAAAACCATATGTTTTTGTTCAGATTTTCTGTAAAACAATACGGTAGCGCGGGAGTGCATTGTTTTTACCATTTGGAAGCCTCAATAGGTTTGCTCGCAGTATAGGTATAAAATAAATTTTGCATATTATATCGCATTTTTTCAATGAGCATAGGAAAACTTCACGCAAGACGGGAGCAAAACATCTAGAACCAAATCAAAAAAATGCTCTACTTATGCAATCTAAGTGAAATGATAAAATATTTATTTTCAAAGAGATAAACATTTTTCAGAATTGATTTGCTTACTTGTAGAACAATCATGAAATGGGAGAGTTATGATAGGAAAGTTTCATGTGAAATATTTCAATTAGTTCGTACTCTTTCTGACGGGGATAGATTTCCTTTAAAACTAAAACTATGGTTTTGTTAAGTGGAGAATGACAAAGAAAGTGATAGGAAAGAATATTTGCTTTCGAAATGCGGGTCCCGCGGCCATTTCGCATTTCAAATTTATATATCAGTGTGACAAATAGTCTTTCCTGTTCTTTCCTTTCCTTTCAGGGTCCGTTCACGCAGGGTGATATTAAAAACAAACCCAATCGGTCAAAGGACAGTCCCGTAGTAAAACAAAGTTGAAAGCACAACTCTGTATAATAGAGAAGCATTGTGTTAACACTCTACACCATTTGTAACAGATGATATATAAACTTAGTGTGAACGTACGTAACACGCAGAAGGGCTTAAGATAGATCCACCTTTTATTATACCATTTGACGGAAACTGCCTGCCAGTCCGATGATTGCCCAACTAAAGTTGTGTTCAAGTTACAGGTCGAAATTTTCGATATATTTTGATAAAATTTGGTACACTGATGTGCTTTGACCCAAGGACGAATGCTATTGTCTACTTTTTCGACCCCTCCCCATGTAACGTTCTATTTTGAAAAGTTATTACAGAAAAGTAGCTAAGTAATAATATTTCGATATCTTAAATTGGTGTGAAAATTTGGCCCGGCTAGGGTAAATAGTAAATTGATAAAAAAATTTACCTTACCGAATTTGGACCACGTAAGGTACCACCGCACACAAGAATTCTCGTAAAAGGTGAACACTTTTATGTCAAAAAGGCCTAATTATAAATTTTATTTTTATGAAAATTTGTTCGCGATAGAAATTTAATGTAAAAATGAAGTGGACCTAACTTGAACAACATGGGTCCACTCCATATAAAACATGTCATGAGTTGTAAGCCCTTCGGAAAAAAGTTTTATTTTTAATATTTTATAATAAACAGTTGGAAATGTACAAAGGTTGTTTAAGGCCTCCATTAAAAATATCGCCTAGGAGTTATATAGAATTATCAAAAGTTTTTTGAAACCTTTGGATCTTGTATTCAGCATGTAATAATCTACATGAAGTTGCTTGGGAAAAACAGTTGCGGGCGCGCACACACACACGACGCTGTTACTGTTACTTATCCAGAGGGGACGAAAAATGAAAGAGCTAAGAGGGGCAGTGGTTTCCTTTTTAGGAAAGGAAAAAGATGTCAGATGCCTGAATCAAACCCAAACAGTCGAATGCAAAGACATCGACGAGGTCGCCACCAGCGAGGGCATAAGTAATTCCCTTAAGTACCAATACGGCCCAATGAAGTAGTGAACATAAGGCAGGTGAAGCAAGGAAGAAATACAGTGGAACGTACACGGCACTAATAAGTCTGCAAGAGGAGAAAGCTGGTAAGATACTGGCAGGTGGAAAGTTACGCTTAGGCTGGATGATCTGCAGGATTACGGAGCACACAGGCTTGGTGAGATGCTTTCGATACTTGAACATGGATGCTTGGACATTGCAGTAAATGCAGCAATGCTTAAAACTATATTGCGATTGCTTTGCATATGTCAAAACTGCACTTACAAAGACTTTTATAATAATCTGGAATATGAAGGCGAAGCAAGTAAAGTAAGTAAAAATTCTCCTACGTAATTACTACTTGCGCAATTGTGTATTCGTTTTTCTTAATTTGAATTTTAATTCACTGTCAGGAGGCGTTGAGAAATATGTCATTAGAAAATCGAAATAATATTACATTTCATTAATAATTGTAAACCGAAAATTATAGCTGGTCGAGATCAAGGTGATATGCGCTTACATAATAAAGGTTGTAATTGCAAACGTTCAGGTTGCCTGAAAAATTATTGCGAATGCTATGAAGCCAAAGTATCCTGCAGCAGTAATTGCAAATGCTATGGTAAGTACAATTATAGAAATTTATAGATTTCAGAATTTGAATAATTTGACTTATATCAAACGAAAAAGGATGTCGGAACGTTGAAGATCGACCGAATTTGGATATGGGTCCAATGAATCCAAAGATCGTAGCAAATGCAACAAATCAAATGTCAACCAATGCCTCAATGCCAATGCAAAAACGTACCTACGAAAGGGTTAACTTAAACGATGTGGTGTCGGTGAAAACTGAGAAGGTAATAAAGGAAAACGTGAAAACTAATTCAAACGGCGCTGAACTATTGGCTGCATCCAACAACACGTCGTCGTCATTGGAGAAGCAACAAGGCGATTTCATCACTCAAGAAGTTATTGATGCTGCCATCCAATGCATGATTACGCAGGCGGATGAATGTGAAAATAGTGGCTTGCCGGCGTACCAAACGGAAAAAATGGTTATAGAAGAACTTGGCCGTTGTCTAGTTGAAATTATAGATTCGTCCATACGTAATACAGACAATGCTTTCGGCCAAGATTGAAGTTTAGCGATCTCTTAATCTCTTAATTTTAATTTCGTTATGAAAAAATATTTTTGCATTGATTACAAAAGGGAAAAGAAAGTATATACAGAAGCACTGCGACTGTTCTTCTAAAGCTTGATGTTTGATTTATTAAATCTTTCGAACATGTGCACTTTTCGTATTCTTATCGTTACGAATTAAAACACTTGCTTCCTTGCTACAAATCTCTACAAATATGTGTGTAATTTGGAATGCGTCGTACTCTTCTGAATTTAATTTGTGATCTGAATTTACTTTTTCGCACTATTCGCTACAAAAGCGTTTCAAAGATTATTCCTGAATGTTCTTGAAAAGAGAGGGAGTGGAAAGTCTGCTGAATGTATTCTTTTGGGTATTTGCCAGGAGGGTGTTAACGATTTTCAAACGGGAGTTTAGTAGAAAAAAAGTTGTTGCGGTTTTTAAAGAAATGGCGAATCTGCGCCATGTTTTCTATGGTACTATTGTTCAATGCGCAAAAAGCTTCTATAAGGTATAGTAAAACTTAAGCAGATTATGAGGATTAACAGAATTTTCATTTTTTACATGTTTGTTTACGTTACGTTGATTTTTTTATTTTTGTTTCTAAAACTAGATGTTTTTGTTCACATTTTCTGTAAAGCAATATGGCAGCGCGGGTGTCTATTGTTTTTACCACTTGGGAGTTTTTAGTCCGAAAATGAAACCTCATTGTGCCAGCTCCCTTATGAAACAGCAGAAATGCTGTGAAAATAAAAGAGTACCGGTGAAAATATATATGTTCTGATGACAAGCTTTAAGGTGGCAATAGGCAAATCAAAGCAGTTAGTTGCGAAAAACAAGTGACAACCGTGAATTGAATTAAGAATCGAAGAATTGCAGGATAGAAGGTCCTAAACGAAAGGTGAGGTGGGATGACTTTCATTAGATAGCATTTTGTTACGCACGAAATTAGCGACCAAACGGAACTTTTTCGGGCAGAAGCATAATGTTTGCCATCTGGTGTAAGTTAATGCGAGTGGAGCTAATGACACTAAGAGCTAGACGAAGACATTTCTATTGAATTCTGCATAGATTCTGCAGAAGAAGAGAGGAATAATTCTTGATAGTGATCTGCAGCTATTGACATTTCACAATATTTTTCTAACTTTTACGTTTTTTCAGCCTGAGAATAAATGTGTACTCCTTTCTAATGTCTGCCAAATCTTTAAAATTTTTTCAAACAGTTTGTAAGTGAGTAGCTATGGACAGTTAGATGGAGGTGAGGACCAATTTCAATTAGGCAATCAGTGCTAGCTAGAATTTCGTTAAGAGTGTTGCGGCTATTCAAGGAATTAGGGTTAGGTGTACAGATGGAGAGGAGATAGAAACGAAAGTCGATGGGGCGACCCTTATTTAACATAACTATACTTTTGCTTTCAACTAGATCTGGACGATGAAAATTACATGGAAAAAAATAAAGCAAAACGGGGAGAAATTTGCTTTGCCAAAACATATTCATGTGAAAGTTAGAAAGTTACTCGCATACTCATTAATTTTTGGTGTAGCTTTCTTCGTCTTAGTGTTTTTTGGTATAGATTTCTTCTTCTTACTTCTTCTCACTTTCTACCCATCACATGGACGCTTGGTCCACTTAAGATTTTAATATCCAAAACTTCGGTTTTTTCTAAACACCTCAAGACTTTATGTATTAAATGTGTACTAGAATCAAATCATAACTAACACACTTTATCGCCAGCTCCTTTCATTTGATACCTATATCAAAGGTATTTTTAATACCTTTAATATTTCGTGATATTTAATTTGGAAATAGTTAACTTAGCTTTTCGCATTCTACTCTCCAAATTCTTTTATTTAATACCCATATCGCTGATATTATTAAGAAAAAATTAATCCACCAGGTCGCGGTGTCGACCATATTCATTTTAGAATTAACCCATTTTTAGGCAGATAACATATCTTCACTTGAGGAATGCAGAAAATAGTTTCAAATATTGTGCGTTGTTTGCCTTATGATAAGTAAGGCAAAGTGAAAAGAATAAAGTTTAATCACTTGTAACTTTGTGTGGACATGGCACATTTTTTCCAGCCTTGCACGTAAAAGGTAGAGTGTTTCGTAAAATAAATGTGGAAAACACAGCATTCTAGCTTTTAGAATTTGTGACTAAAGAGCAAAAATCCAAAAATTTTGGTTAAAAGAAGAAAAAAAGTAACATTCAACTTATATCCCACAGCGGGCTTCTACTCCGACCAATTAGGCCCATTTTTAATACCAATCTGCGTACAAAAACTTCCAATGTTTCTACCAAATTTGAAGTCGATATCTTCCGTTTTGCGACCGGGAGAAGGCCAACAATAAACAACAGATGCGTAGACATGGCTTAATCAGTTCAGAATTTCACGCTGGTCAAGAATGTATATATTTTATGAGGTGTCCGAAGCTTCTTTCTGGGTGTTACATACATTATGAAAAAAAAAAAAAAACAAAATGCAGTAAGCACATAATACAGTGGCGGGTATAAAAACAAGTATTTCTAAATTCAATTTCTTCTTCTTCTTC
>KK502931.1:7808-19543 GCA_000688735.1 Glossina austeni | reverse complement strand
TAATATCCTACAGTGTCTATTACAATGCAAATCTATCATTTTTTTCTTCAAATAGTTAATATGACGCATCTCTGGCTAAAGGTGATTCATTGTAAATAACTACATTTCGAAAAATTCGTTTTCTAAATCCTTGATGCAGAAAAACGAATGTATATCACAGAACCATTATAATTTGTCTATGTTTATCGTATTTTATTGAGATCGCGAGTGTTTCGAAAAGTGGCGCGAGAGACTTGCCGTACGTTTTATTAAAGGATTATTGTAACTTTCAATTATTGACGTAAAGCTTTGTAGCGATAGCGATAGTACGAAAGAATATCTAATTCGACTACTATTCGAGTTTGTACTTTGCAGTGGATATAAATGTTGATATATGTACATATATATATATATATATATATATATATATATGTATATATATATATAGTTAACAGCAACAAATGGCTTTGCAATTGAGAAAAATTATCAAAATATATGTACATACATAGACATACATACATACATATATATATACATATATATATATATGTATATATATACATATATATACATAGATCATGAGCAATTTTTCTAATATTTATAATTTAATTTTCTTCTTTAAACATGTTCTCATTATTTTCTTTTAAAGATACTAAATTGTCTATGATCTCTTTGATCTTTGTAGAAAAACCGCTTGAAAAAGGCGGAAAAAAAAAATTGGTACAATGTATATTAAATGAAATGATTATCTATAACTTTTTCCCACCGTTCTGGCAAGATACGTCGATACCGTATCCACATAAAGATATTGGTTTGGCAGCTATCCAATCATCGCTCCATTTTCGCATTTCTTTAGCTTTGCGGAACCGCGCCAAACCATGCTGCATCGATCTGAGCAAGTGGTAACCAGAAGATGCCATAACTTGTGAGTACGCTGGGTTTCCCATTTGGGCTACAGCAGTGTATCCCTGACAACTCTTGCAACGTGTGGCCATACGTTGCTGCCGAAAATGCAATTTCGAGCGCTCTATAATTGGCGTTGGCGCACGCTGAATAAATCAATAATAATAAATGGAAAGCTGTTATTTTGTGTAGAGGAAGGTCCAAGCTAGCGAATTCAACTGTTATGTATCCTTGCATTTTCGATTTCTTTATCATTTTCATTTGTAGAAGTCGTTGGCCAAAACTTTTCGTATTTTAAAAATAATAACAGCAATCGATTTTGACTCAAACGAAAGCGAACATATTTTTTTGCTTTTTTGTTTTTTTATTATCGTTATTATTATTGCAAATAGGAAATATACACAAATTAATTCAATTTTTGTTCTCGTAATAATAGACAAATTCATTAATCATTTAAACAAATCAGTTCATATATTATCAAAAAAAGGGGAAAAATAAAGACTCTTTAATAAATTAACGACTTAATACTGACAACATCTTACGATAAATTTTTGATCTTTCTCTCGCTTAACTCCGCCTTCTTCAGTAGATTTGTTCGGAATTCATTTCATAAATGCCGCATTTTGCTGATTTACCAAAAGTCGTCAATAACTATGATGATTAAAATTGAATATAAATTAAAAAGGAACCATTTTCCAAAGTAAAAAGAAAGCTTTCTACATTTGTCACATACCATCGTCGTATTCTGGAAAACGCCCATAAACATGAAAGAAATGATTGTAGATATCACCCATGTCATCTTCATCCTGAAACATGAAGTCTTCATCATTGTCGCTGTCCATGTCTCCATAATCTCCAAGATAATAAATATCATCATCATCGTTTTCATCAAATTCCGACCCATCATAAATATCATCATAAATATCTTCGACATCATCATAGAAATTAGCATCGAAGAATGGAACATCAAATGTGATCTTCAATATATCTGAATATTTTTTTACATCTGGATTCTGCAAAAAAAAAATTATATAAAAAAACCTATAACAGGATCTAATTCGATCTGCTACTTAAAAACAGGGAGTAGGCATCAGGAATTGATTTCAAAATGATTACTTGCGTCTTCCGCTTGAATACGAACTACAACTTAAAATTCGCCTTTTTTCATTTATACTAACATATGATATGATATGATAGTTGTAAGAAAATAATGTAGAGGTATAATCAGGAGCAACGAAATTTCAAAGTAAAACAGAAACAAGAAAGTGAAATAATTTGGTGAATGAATGCTTTTACATGACTAAATGTTGTTAAATATAAATATTTATGGACGTAAACATCTTAACATCTTAAAATCTTATATAGAGCCGATAGTCTTAGCTACTAATGCTTAATCTACTTTAGTCTATGATTATATACGAAACACATTATGTACAATTACGTACATATAATGCTATTAGAGGTCAAATGAACATTACAAGACCACTGTATATGTACACATTACCATTCGTGTACTCCAAGTTACCACACCTGAAGAAGTGGATAACATATCTCGTTTACTGTTATTCGGTGATCCGGTTCTTTGAAAAATTTATTAAAAATAAGCACGATTTTGATTTTTTGAATATATTATAATCAATTTTTTTAAAATCCATTGTGTAGAGTACATCTCAAATATTTTTGTCACACGGACAGATCCCTCATAGTTCATTGAAAAATTAGATATCTGACTTTCTTCCTGGTATATTAGGGTGGATAGTAAGCCATCGAATTGATTTAATTGTTTGCCGAATTTATCAGAAAAATAAACTATTTGACAATCAATGCGTCGAATAAACTTCCGAGATCGTAACCGTTACTAACTACTGGCGGACGTATTTTGCTTAAACTATTCATTATAGAGAATAGATCAAGTTAGTTCTAATTATGATTCAAAAGAAACGCTAAGAAACATTCGTAAAACAATTAATTGAATTTGATATTCATGCTGAAAGTATATCAATTATGAAATTACGAAAGCCTCGTCCATAGTTACGAATACTTGGCAGCCCTAGTCCCTACGTTCTGCTTGTTTCGAGTACTAAAACAAAAAAAAAAGAAGACAAGCTGGAAAACTTATCTGATCAATTAATTTTCAAATGCATTATTTACCTTCGGTAGCGTCAACTTGTTATCTAATTAATTTATTCATGATCGTGTATCTGGATTGTGAATTAAAATAAACAATTTAGTCTTACTTCTTCTTCGATTTCTTCGCAAACATAGTCAAAGCAAATAGCTACAAACACTAAAGAAACTAATTACACACTTCACGCTGGAATGTCAACTAAATTATTCTTTCATTACATTTGGCAAGGTTGCAGTTCTTCTTCTCCCTCTCTTTTTACTGTTAACAATTACTTTCTTATATACAGATAACCCCAGATTAAACGTGACTTTGCGTGGGAAAAGCGAAGAAATGTTACTAGCGGTTTTGAAAACTTAAGATCACGTGTTTACTTTATGTGGCCCATTAACCCAAGGAAAAACATTTCCTTTCTTATGCAAAACAAAGTTGTTTAACATTGATACCTAATCTGTTTGCCTTAATAGTTGATAAAGAGCAAACGACAAAATAAATATAAGCAACATACACACATTTTGCTCTTCTGAAATATTTCAGAAAGATTGATGTGCACTTCACTTTAATAAAAGGAGGAGGAGCAACTTTCCATTTTAGATGGCGTTTATCCCCAAAATAAAAACAAAATATACGGGAGATTCTCTAATTTCTCATACTGGCTTGTAGTGTAAAATGGTCTAAATATCATTTTTGTGATTCACGAACAGTATTTCAAAACTGGGTTTACCGACTGAAAGGAGATGAATAATATGAAACGAAAGGGCACTCGGCTTTATACTTTGTTTACTGTTTTCATACGTCACCATTAATTTTTTTCATTTCCGAGAGGTATGAAATAAACATATATATATAAGAGAAGCTAAAAATACGCCTATGGTGAAGAGTCTAAGCAGAAATAGCAGCTGAGTAATGAAATCAGAGTTGAACCGTATTTAGTGGTGAGCAACTGATATTTTGGTGTTAATCTTATCTCAAATCCTTAAAATACGAAATTTTAGAATGAAAAAGAAGCAATGAAATTAGATTTGTCTTAGATCAAATTTATCGGACCTGCTTTTTGCAAGTTCACTCGAAAATCATTTATAATAAAGATAGAAAAATAATAGTTTCAAATGGAGAAAAATCTCTTAAATTGCGTTGCTGGAGCGGGACACTGCAAAGTTTTCAATTAGCAACATAACCTCAAAATCTATTCTTATCCAAGATTTTATTAATAATTTGTCTTTTATCGAAAGTTTTAAACAAACTAAGCAAAATAATTTAGAGAAACTAAAACACGAAAAGTCAACCCCCGTGAAAATTTGGTGTCTTCAAAAAAAAAGACAGAAATACCTATTCTTGCGGGCTTTATAAGTTTTCTAGATATCCATAATTTTTCATAATCTCCAGCACTCTGTATTCATCCTGTCCTCCTAGTCCTTCTTTCGCTACAATTCTTTCACAAGTAGGCTGCTGTGGTTGCCGTGTACATAATATTAAATAAAATATAATTAGATAGCACCTATTGCCATAAGGTCCGAATTTGCGAGCGACATTTTCAAGTTCTTTATCAGAAAATGGGCGTATACTAAAATTTTAGTGGAAGCATAAAACATTTTAAACTTAATATGTATGCATAAATGGTCAATACCCGCTCCCGTATAACGGATATAAGTTTTAAAACAAGTAAAAACACTATAGTGGCACATGGTACACCATTGAATACTCTACACCAGTATACATGGAAAGTGATCAAAAAAATCTACAATCGTAACCATTTTTAATATCTATCATCCTTGAGCTAAAAGATGTCGGTGTACCAAATTTTATCAAAATATCTCGAAATTGTTAGAAATAGATGGATGAAGGAGCAGTTAGGTATCCATAGTGACGAAAAGGGAAGAACTACTGATGAAGAAAACTACAGCGTGTGACCGTCATCCCAAAAGCACATCAACGGTTGCGGACGAAACACGCGGAAGTTAATCTCTTCCCAATCCAAGCTTTCACTGGTCATGGAAATTTATCGAGGTATCTGCGCCGTTTCAATTTACGAGCAGATCCCGCATGCAACCTGTGCCAAGGCACGAACGAAGATGCGCCCCACGTTGTCTTCACTTGTTCACCTTGGAGATGTTTGAGAAACAGACTTTCCAGATGTCTAGAATCTTAAAATAGCACGGGTAGCCTTCTAACAATCAGGTTAATGGACACCCAAAGATAGTAGAAGTGCTCCGGTTTTTTTTACAAGGTACACTTCGATATAAAGCCATACGAAAACGACGTCCGAACCCGTAATCTCAGCCGGGAATGTGGAAGATAGGATGATGTAATGAGGATCAAGAATTCATAAGAGTTCATCTCAAGGTAATGCGAAAGTGGTTCCATATGGGTCACTAAGTAGTGCATTGCCACTACGCCCATTAAAAAAGCAAAACTAGGTGAATCAAGTCCTTCTAGGTGTTGCATAAATCCGCACAAACTGAATGTTCACTTCTACCGCAAATTATGTAGGGTATAAAAATGCAAAGCTTTCCAAAGGTCTCACCCATCGAACAAAACTATTTCTGCATTGAAAAAATTATAGTTGCCTCTAATAAATTAGGAAGAATAACATCTATCTTTCCATGTCTAATAGAAATTGGAGGATATTCAAGAACAATATACTAAATCACGTCCTGACTCTATTTTAACATTCGTACAACATTTACAACAATCAAATTTGTTTCATTTCCGATATGACCTGAGGCTTTGAAAGCATAATAAAAAAATCATTAAATTGTTAACGTTCACTTACTTCAAAAATAAAGCGATTAATTCCCGAACGATTGGCAAAAATCAGTAATGGCTCCTTGCGTTGTTGTTTCCGTAGAACCTTACATGTCTCTAAAACAAATTGATCCGCCAATTGTTTGCAGCGCGTAATATTAACACGCTTTAATTTAAGACATTTTCTTAGTAAATGCAATAGACTTTCGCTGGTGAAGTTAGTACAGCCTTTTATGTTGATCTCTTCTAATTCAGTTAACTCGGCAAATTTCTCTAGGGTGCCATCAATTACAGCTTCGTTTTGAGGGCAGCAAAGAATTTTTAATTTCTTCAACTCGGCAATGCTTACAGTATTCTTATAATTGATACAATGTGCGGCTTTCAATTTCAATGATTCTAATTGGTGGGCTTGATGCGTAGCTAATTCGCTGAATATTTGTGATCGTAAAAGTTCTTCGGCGAATAATTCAAGATTTTTAAGCTTTGGTAATTTGGCTATACATTCATATTGTGCTGAGTCGCAAGACATTTTTAATGTTTCCAAATTTCGGCAATGTTTGGCGATGCCTTGAAAAGCCGCTGTATCTAAACAATCGCAAAGCTTTATATCAAGTATTCGTAATCCTGTCAGCGATTTACATATTTCGACTAAAGCAGTGCTTTGAATACCACTGCAACCATATAAAGAAAGCTCTTGAACTCCGCACAATTGCTCAATATATTTTCCAGTTAATTCACAATTTCGGGGTACGCGTAGGATTTTTAAATTTGTTAACTTTTTCAATACGTCCACACAACGATCAGTCAAGTTGACGTCGTGCAGTTCCAGTTCGGTTATGCATTTCATTCTTTGCAAAAATTTTTTTAAAAACAGTGGCTTAAAACGCGTAGTATCGATGGTAACCGTTTTAACATTTATACAATATATGCCTAAAAATTCACCAACCCGCCTGCTTTTTCTCGACGATATTGTACCCATCAATGTCTCTACATGCGGCCCAGCAATTTGTAAAAAGTCTCGCAATTGCCACAACGTAAGAGACTGAACTTCTTCCAAAATTAGTTTTTTATATTCAATTTTAGATATCATCTCAAAAACATCGCGAAAACGCTGGCATGTGCGGGCGAACTGAATTTGGTCGCGTAAATGTAAATGCTTACAAATCTGTTCTAAACAGTCATCGTTTAAGTTTAATATTGAGGCAGGTGGAAGGGTTTGTTCTAAAGTTTCATCCTCCTCTCCTTTCTCCACATCCTGTTGTTGTGCATCAGGTTGATGCCAGCTGTCGCATGCCTTCACACCAATAGATTTGCAATTAATAAAATGGTATGGCGTTTTCAAAACACTATAAAAAATGTAAAAATATTTATTAAATCAACGACAATTATTTAAAGCTGTTCTATATCATAGTTAGAAAATAATCATGCTCGTTCGTAAAGAGAACTCTAAGTGCAAATTTTACTGCTAAGTGCATGTACTTAATACGAAAGATATGCACATTCACTGGAAAGGGAAGGAAACACATTCAATAAATTAATTAAAAACGGTTTGTTTCAAAGTTTTTAATGGAAGAAGAAATCTTCGATGTTAAAAAACATGAGTCATCCGCAAAGGTGTTGTGGGTCAAATTAATTTATTTCCCATACTATCTACGTCTTATCATTGAAATGGGGTAAAAATTTTTTTTTGTAGAAAGTGTTATTAAATCGTTTCATACTGGTTTCCAAACTTGTTGAGTACTGGAACGAATTCCCACGAAGCAACGTCCGTTCAAACCATCACACAGACAAATGTTTGGTTTCTTCACGACATGTAATTTTGAGATTAGGAGAGCCATTAAAGTGTAAAAAAATACTATTGCGTTGTTCATTAAATGAAGATTTATCTGAAGTCTTAATCCCAAAAATCTTGACTTTTTGGGCAGCGAGGATATCCCAAACGAATGATATTGGGTCTGGTACATATTCAAGCCGGGAAACATTAGCTGCCCTTTCCAGTTCAATATTTACTTTCCTCGCGTTATATGTCGCCTTGAAGAACGCATCTATTACAATATCTCTAAGCAAGCAATCAAGCGTATTACCAGCTCTCTCCATATGTAAGCACAATCAGTGGAAAACAATGATTTATGTAGGTGACTTATTGTAACTTATTGTTTGGATAGGATCAGTAAAACACTTACAATACGCAAAAAATTATTAGCGATTGATTTTTTAGGACGAAACGCTTGCACGGAGATACCTACTCCAACTGTTCTCTGTTTCGATTAACGTATATGCCGATGCGCAATCTAACTAATCAGTGCTCCTTTATCTGTTCCTACATTGTTTTAAAGGGGAACTAATTCAACCCACCCTTTTTTTTTTTTTAATAAGCAAGATGTTTAGAAAAGCAGGTATTTTACATATAATGTACCTCATAAGCTTTGTGCTTCAGACAACGCCTAAACATCTTTAGAGTTTCTCATATTTCAAGTGATGATACACTTTGATGCTGGCCTTTAATCATATCGATTTGACCCATTTAATGTTGGCATATAAAATAATTATAAAAGAAATAATAAACTTACCTGGCTGCTGATTTCGGATCGGCGAAATTAACAAATCCTACTTTAGGAGCTCGATTCCGATGATTATTAGGGTTTGCTGGTCTTCTGACGCTCAATTTTATAATCTTCCCAAATTTTTGAAAATATTCGGTTAAGTGAGTTTCGGTAATCTACGTTAAAAAAAAACTAAAAAGGCTAAAACTTTGAAATTTTTTTTTATTGATGTGTGATATAAAACCTTTTGGGCTATTTTGTAAACGAATATGTTATAGATCAAGACATTGTCCTCGGTGTATGCTTTATTATTAACAAAGCTGAAATTTGCGTTGTCTATATAGATGGTACAAAAAAAAAATTAATATCATTTAAAAGAAAGTCTCCGTTATCTAATAAATTGGTCGCTTACCATCGTCTAAGCCCATTATTTCTTTTAATATTTTTGTATTGATATCAAATACTTATTAATTATTGACTACCTAAAAAATTCGTCGTTTTTCTGTTTTTTTTTAATTATTTTATTTTTGCAAAAATTTAGTCAACAATGAAGTTTCTCATAAAATTGAATAAAATACCGGAGCATTACCACCACTACTACTCAGGCATTTACATGCACTGACAAACATGTGTGCCAACATACAGGCAAATTTGACGTACAATAAGCTAACAACATATTTTTACAAATGGAACGTAGTGGAAAAGCGAGAAAGGGAATGTTAATTTTTTAAGAAACAAACACAAAATACTCCGCTTTCAGGGGCAAACTTTGCAATCATCGAAGTATCTAATCAAATCATGAAGACAGCTTGAACTTTGCATAATTTTACAGATCAAGAAATAATAATTGAATTCGTACTATATTTTTGTTTGGCTTTTGAGTTATCCTAGCTAGCTGATGTTAGTATATCGTATGATGAAAATTTTATGATAATGTCTGAAAAAGTAAAATCTTCTACTTTAGAACCATGAAAGTATAAAAGTAAATATATTTGTGAAAAAATGGGAAATTCACAAGAAGAATACGAAAATAATCTTTCTTTTCATAAATAGTTACTTTAATTGTAAACGCGCTGTACGAAAACGACTTCAAAGATGCTGATGGAAAAATGCTTGAAATGTTTCATAAAAATATTGAATAAATACTCTATCCAGCAGCCATAACACTACAGTTGCTAAAATTGGAAGACAAAAAAAGAATAGTCACAACCACTAAGCTTGAAAAGCTAGTTAAGCAAATGACAGTGGATATGCGATTAATGACAATTTCCATTTCACTATGGGGCTCGCAGACACAAAAACTTTCCCAAGAAAGCTGAGGGATTAGATGGTAAAGATGATGAAGATGAAGAAGAATACGGCTTAGAACTCTCCCTGTGTACAGCAAAGGCAGCGCCTTAATTGCATCGAAAAGAAATTTTGGTAAACCTCCTTTTTTTGAGCAAAACGTTTCTTTATTATTTTCATTCAAAAATTAGTAAAAAAGGGAAACGGGACATAAAATGAATTTAAAATTCGAGAATTGAGTTATAAAATATCAAAAATTGTATTAATAAATTAATGTAACGTAAGCGAGGAAACAACACTTCGCCTTCCTCGAACCGCATCAACAGAAAATTTGGAATATTTTGCGAAACTTCAGCCCTAATATAGTTAGTTGCGCAAGTATATAGATTTGTTAGGGAAAAATATTTTTTTTTTGTTTATATAACATTATGCGTATACGAACATATATTTATGGACCTTTAAAATCGTCAATTCTAATTTTATTTATGGTTCTTTTAAGTTTTCTTTATATCATATTGTACAGCTATCCGTAAGCAATAGCATTGCTAGCTTTTATAAATTTATTGGATGTTAATATGTATATGTTATTATGCATATTGGATGAATTTTTAATATCGAAAATTTTTAATTTTTCCCGGATTAAAAAATCTGGTATATAAAATGGGAAATTAACACCGAAAATTCCAACTTTTCGATTGTTCATTGCATCAATTTTATTCAAGAGCTTATGTAATGAACCATATCTATTCGTGGAACGATTATAATTACATCAAACAATTTACCTCAAATTTTCATCATTTCCAACGTAAAGTGCTGGCAGTTAGAAGTGCTTGAATAAATTTACGTATGCTTGTTGTAATTAGATATGTTTCAGACTTTTAAGTTGCAGCTCCGTTTCCACAAGAAAATTTTACTTTTGTTCTTGTCCACTTACTGTGCTTGTGTCATACCGAAAAGTTCCAGTTGGTGGCTAATGTTGTTATCAAAACCAATCAGCTGAAGAAAAAAATACAACCCGTGGTCAGTGTGTGATTTTTTCAAAATTGCAAAGTCAATGCATTCAAGTAATTCATCCAAATTTTTTAAGTATAGATGGAAGGTTGACATTTGCTCCATAGCTGGCTAATATCATACTTTCTGTGTACGTGAGTTGTGGTTGCATATTCATTTTCCAAAAAGGACAACGCGTTTCAACAGAATAATTAAAGGTAAATATCCTATAGCAAGAACTCGATGAAGGTCTTGGCAGAGAAAGTGAAAAGAAGTATAATTTCTGTGCCTATATGGCTTGGAAAAGTTATTTTTTTAATTATATAATTGTTCGCACTTTATTTTGGACTTTGTTTGTGCAGACAACGTGTGTGCAGTAATGCATAACATAGCACGATAGCCATTTCATTGAGTAACACAAGTTTGTGTAAAATTATACTACAGTAACATTCAGGCACGTGTCCAAGTTTTCTGTATTCTTAATAATTCCTAATAACCTTAAATCCGTTAAAAATTTGTTAGACAAGAAAATTGGGTAAATTATATGCAAACATGAACACAACGCCACTAATTACTGAATTTCTTTTTTCAGATGCTACTAAGAATTCAATAATTGTTATGAATTTTAGGTTAGAATGGCGTCTCGTGCTAAGCTTAAGACCGCAGCTATCGCCGAGTCTACAGGCACTTCTGCTGATAGCCAACTCTCATGAGCAAACCCAATTTGTGGAAAATGAAAACAAAGAGCGATTTATTCCCTAGCAGACTATCATGTGCATATACGAGAGGCAACTTCCGCACTTTCCATCTGCTGAATCAGATCTATCTAGTTGTTTTAATTAGTGAAACCTGTTATAATCAAAAGTTAAACTGTTATAATGAACAAAAAGCGAGAAAAAATTAAGTTTAAATTTAATTACATAATATTTTTAATAAATAATCGGAATCAAAATTGATGCAAAATTGTTTTCTGTTTTTGGCAACGAGATCTTTTCCTTGTTAGCTCTCACATTAACCCATTTGTTTACATATGTTCGTACGAAGCACCCTGATTTCATCTTTCGATACGGCGTTTATTAGTATTAAATTTAATTTGTGGGCATGTGCGTTTCATTCAGACAAGCTAAAGTCAATGTAAAATAAGTGCAAATATTGTAGCCGCC
>KK502930.1:107508-142352 GCA_000688735.1 Glossina austeni | reverse complement strand
ATAGATGCATGCGCCGTGGAGAAGTTTGTGAGGATGAGCAACTTTTGAAAGTCCAGTAAAAAAATCTTACAGAGTTTGTATTACCGGCCAGTGCAGAATATTCAAAGCAATTTTAGTTCGAACTGCGAGTAAGCTTTTTGTCCTAGCTTCTCTTACAATTTTGCGTTTATGCACAGGCGAAAATCTTTTGTCCTTATATTTGTGTCAAGTTGCTCTAAAGACCGATCTACCCAATCCAACCAATCCGACCAATTTCTACCCAATAAATGATCGTTCAGTTTTTGGATCCATTGAATTTTATACTTTTTGAAATGCAAGTCTTCATGAACCATATATCATGCGGTGCCATAAGAAACTCCAACTGGTTGAGAACAACATCTAATGAATTGATTTCTGTTTTTATCCACACTTTCGTTTACAGCGTCGATGTTTTCAACAGTACCTTACCTTACGGACAGTAAGCGTACCTCGGCTGCTCTGGTGGCCAGAATCGTGATTTGAAAAAATGACAGAACTTGTCGAGGAGGCTAGCCAGTGTTTTTCGCTGATTAAAAATGTACTTTAAGCAAAACCCAATTTTTAAATCAAATTTTCAAAATATTTCCTTTCCGTCGCTAAATTAAGCCAACATTTTGAGCAAAAAGAGCTCATATACGAAAATGATGTAAAGAAAAATGCAACGTTTATTCATTTTATTCATTCATCACTTGTATCATACGAACAATAATAACACGCGCCCATAGTAGTTAGTGTAAGCGTGTTTGTAATGCTATCAATTATTAATGATTTCATTTATATAACGCGCTCATCGCTCCCTCTTGTGAACTGTTCGTTGATTTAAAGGAAAACATAAAAGAGAATTTTCTTTCAGTTCTTTAGGAGCATTACAAATGAATTATAATTTTACTAACGACAAAAGGCTTTGAAATTTCGTTTTTAAATCTTTTAGCATTCCGTGCAATCGTTCTGTTACTGATTCTGCTTTGGGAAATACATTCCAAGCTGAATAAATGTTTTTTTTTTATTATTTTTTCGAGTCCGAATATATGGTTTACATTTCTTATTACATCACTGACAAAATTTTAATTAATACATTTTTCATAATCCAAATATTGATATACTTCAAAAAAGTGTAGCTCTAATGCCAGTGCAATTAAAGAAAAGTTGTGGTACAAGACCATCAGATGTAAGGATAACACAGTGAAGCATGCCCGCATGGAATACGAAAACGAAAGCAATCGCATACGTTTAAGCTTTTTAACAAAAACATAAGCGTATGGTGTTGATTTTTATCATATCCGGAAATATAGTATACATTTTCAATTTAATGAAAATACCTGGAGTATAAAAGTTTATCAAGTTTTCATTTTAAGTTTGTACGTTGCTAAAACTGTTTTGTGTGTTACGGCTTCTCTCTGCATTGGCAGGATCCACATTTAAAAAAATATATATATTTGTTTTTTCCGTAATTCACCAAAATGTTTCTTGTATGCAGCTTACGTTACGTTAATTAAAACTGACTTTCTTTCCTGGCTTCCTAACTAGCGCTTCCCAACAAACTCTTCCACAAGGAGTCGTCACGTTAATTTACACTTTTCATGAATTGCCAACCATAATTTCGGACAAATTGTAATGAATGGTTTTATATTTGACCGCATTCAAGGCAAAGCTTAAATTATCCGTCATCTGTGGAGCGAAAATAAAAAGATTATAAATCGTTGATTCATCATAAGCAACAGGGCGATCACAACGAGTTGACGTTGGTTTTAGGCATATTCGGTAATTGTTTTCTCAATATAAATATATTAGGCTGTCACAGACAACAATTAGGTGAACCGGGACCGTAAACGCCTTACGTATAAAATAAAAATTACATAAAATGCATTCCACGCGCAGTTGGAGTGAAAAGAATTTAGTCGCACTTACTTGAAAAGAAGTTCATCTCTTTTGGGCCTTTTCCCAGCGACGGCCTCACCGTAGGCCCATGTCAAGGGAATCAAGGAAAAAAGGCGGCTTTTGTGACTAGATCAAGCTTAGCTAGAAATGGACTGTATAAACTGGGCTGTATCGATATATTCGTCTTTGTCACAGGAAAGCCTATTGAAAAAGATAGAAAAGCTACCAGTTATAGACTGTATGGAGTAACCATAGAAGTAAATAAATGCTGACTATATAACCTCTTTATAACCTCCAATGTATAAAAAAAGATCTAATAGCAGAATTATCACGAACACGCGAAAATACTGCATAAAGTTGATAACATCCTTTATAAGAATTTCCATGTTGGTAGTGTGGACACTGATTGGCGGCAACACTATGCAATGAGGTATTTTAGGACTTCGCAGAGAAGAATCCAGATAAAGCTTGTAGAGGACTCTGCCCCACATACCCTATCTTAACAGACACAGTGACTCATTTGTTTAATGTTTGACTACAAGGTGTAAATTGCAGTGTTGCCTAACATGGCCCACGTTTGGAAACGAGAAGAATATTATGTTTTGGAAGATTACTTTAAGACAAGATAAAAGGCTTAGTTCATTTGCATGTCGAGCATTGATTGTAATTCCCAATGAATGTTTTTCAAACTTGTTTTCAAATTTGATTTGCGATCAAACCCTTCCATCTTTCTAGTTCGGACGTAATCGCTGCAGACCAGTATACAAACGCCTAAGAGCGACTTAAAATTGTCAATTCAAAATTTTACTTCATAATCAAAAATATGATTATAAGGAGACTATATCTTGTATGGTCTGCAGCTGTGTGTGTGTGTGTGTGTCACAAACGGAAGAATGCAGTAAATTTTCTTCGCGCTACGAAAAACGCTTCAAACATATTTCCGTAATAGCGATGCTTAAAACTAATGAATTTATTTGAAGTGAAGCGAAGGAGGACATCAAAGGGCAATTGAATCAAGAGCATTAAAATAATTTAAATGAAATTAGTCGTAGAAATAAAAAACCGACTGATTGTAACTTGGGGACTGACATCAGTAACAGTTGTGACGGTAAAAATGTATTCAATTTGTACTTCATTTCCATTCAAGAAACAATCAAACACTCATACGGATGCAAATAAAAGTTTATTTAATTTGGGTAAAAATTTCAATGTTTTCAACTTTAAACTAAATAAATAAAAAAAAAGCAAAAAAAAAAAAAAAATAAAAAAACAAAAAAAAAACATAATTTCAACTAACAAATAAAGCTGAAAACGCAAACTAGGGAGAAGAGTCCAGAAGAGACGGTAAATGGTTGAGTTTTTTTTCCTTTTTGCATAGAAGAAGTAAAAGCGGGAAAAGACGAGAAGAAAAATTGTGCACATATACGAAAGTAAAAAGAAACTAAACATTTTCATTAGTTTTTCAAAAAGATTTTGTTTTTTTTTCTGGTATTTTTTTTTTTCGTTTTTGTTTTTGTTTTTGTGTTGGTGATAAAGTTGAATTCGGTTTCACTTCATGTATATATATATATACACAAGAGCACATATACTCTCATACTTCTTAGTGCAAGTGTGTGTAAACATTTTAATGTATTTTTCATGTAAATTGTTTTCGCAACAAAACGCTTCGTTCCGAAAACGTTTACGTACTTTATGAACGAACGAATCATCCATGAAAGCTGCGTCTAACTGCATATAAATAAATATGTATATGCATGAATATATATAGGAATGTGTTTATACGGAGGTATTTTCATATATATATTTACAAATCCACACATGCACGTGTATATATACATATATATATATATATATATATATTCTCTCAAATGATTTTCTTGCTTATATGCAATAACGGGCTGTTTGTTGTCAAGTCTCGCCAACATTCATTTCTCAAATACTTGTTATTTAATTAATTCCATAACGGTTTATTTCTCATATTTTCACTCAAATTCAAATTGATTTTTGATTTATATTTAAAAAAAAAAACAGATATCAATCAATCAATAAAATCAATATAAAGCACACAGTGCGAAATAGTGGCCGGCTATTTACTATTAAAATGCGACACCCGAAGGCATTTGCAGAAATGTCTTTGAAACCTAGTTTTTGTCAAGTGAAAGAAAAAGTAAATTTTTCAACAACAACAACAACGAAAGCAGGAATTATCTCTACTAGCAGATCCTTTGTTTTCATTCGCGTGAGAAAAGCACTCACTTTACATCGAGAGAGGAGATGCACTTAATCAGCTCCATTATACCTAATCCATGTCCATCCATAATATAAAATAATTAATATTACGCTCAAAGCTGTCATAATATACTATCAAACAAATACCCGACGCACGATTGTCAAACATTATCACTCCAGGGCTCATTAACAATTTTCGAAAATTTATATGTCGCCCTTAAGCAGTCTCTTGCGATAAAGGAAAAGTAAAAATCTGTTTAATTTTTCTGTTTCGCGCTTCACTTCGTATGACGATTATTTCACATAACTATCCAAGGGAATTTATAATATTGAACTACAGACCCATTAGCATAGTGGTTTCTTGAATGAAATCTCCAAAGAGTTTAAATAGTGCTAGAAAAGTTACTAGTTTTCCTTTTATCGTTAGTACGTTTGCGCTGAAATTTCTCTGTCACGCATTATATGAACCGCTCTTAGTCGTAGTGATCTGAGGCCATTTTTTCAACTAAAATACATACATATACATACAACTATAATACATATATACATATATACATATATACATATATACATACATATATATATATATATATATATATATATATATATAGATATATAGATCGACATGTATGCTGTTATATTTACCACCGAACGATGGACGTACATATGTGCATTGATGTTGTCAAAATGTTTGCAACACGCGGAAGGAAGCCCCACAACGCCTGTCGGTCCGTCTCTCGCTCTGTGCAATGTCACTGGTAAGCATTCTCCTGGATCCAAAAATGAAGATATTCGAAGATTGATATTGAAAACTGGCTCAATCGATCAAAAGACGCACCCGCCGTGCCTTGTAAAGTCCGAACACATGTGTTTTTAAAAGGAAAAAAAAAGAATATTTTGCTCATTGCTCGTACAGTGCAGCAATAAAGATTTGCATATTTTCTTTGAATCTAAAAGTGATGAAAATTCGACCAGAGCCAAATGTAATTTTCTTGATTGTTTCTTACTTTTTTTTTCTTTTTTATGCGTATTTTATTTACATATGTTTGTTTAATTTTTTATTGCTCTAGTTAAAAAGTATTTAAAAATATATCAATATATATATATATACATATATATACATATATATATATATACATATATATAGGTATATAAATGTACGCAAACACATAATTACTTTGAAAATATATTTAAGGCAGTTTCAAAATAAGCGACTTTTTTATATTGAACCTCGTAAAAATAACGACATTAATAACATTAATTGGTATTAAAGTCCGTTTGTATTTTTATTTAGTTTTCAAGGATATAAAATAGAGAAGTACGCCTACCATTAGAGGCAAAACACATTTGGAAATTTCTTGTGCTCCCTATTACGTCAAAAGGCTTACAAATACTTTTGTCTTTTAATATTCTTACAGTCAAAGCGTAGTGTGGTTTTTCATCCCATTTAGTCAACTTAGAAATGCCCAAGAGAAGTACCGGAAGAGAGGCCATGTTTCTAATGCACGTAAAATTGTGACCTGCTCTTTTGATGGTTTCTTTATCTTGACGCACGTGACCTGCTCTTTTGATGGTTTCTTTATCTTGACGCACCTTAATTGTTGATTAAATTCATTAGCTCAGTGATTTTCTTGTATAAAGATTTTTGCTTAATATTTTTGGAAAATCCATTGGATTACATGTAAAAAAAAGGAAAGCGAAATGTTTCTGTCAGCTTTCTTTTATCGTTTGTGGTAAAAAAAAAAAAGACTTTCCCGGCACATAGCCGCGTCATCGAGAAGTCGATTGTAATTTATTTATTTTACTGATTGTCCATATATTTTGTAATCAAACTTGCAAAGAATGTATTTAGAGAAACTGCCGGATAACTTGGATCACATGCTTGCCTGTATTGAAAACCACCGCATTTGAGATTTGAATGCGCTACCACTCAGTTGTTACTCACGATACTTTGCCTACTCGGCTACTTATACGGATTGATTGCAAGTTGTAATTAAATTAATTATTATTCATTTTGTTATTCATTTTCTTCCATAGAAATAAAATCAAATCTGAAAAGTTAAAGTCAAGAAGAAATTTTTCTTTTTTCTTATTGTCCACATTTCAAATTCGCGGTAAGCCTTTTCTGCATTTTTAGTTGAAAAAAAAAGCAATAACACTATAAGGGGACAGAGCCTATTACTATAATAAGCACTTCGCTTAGTACAGTTATTCATATAACGAGTTTTCAAATTAAGGTGTTTTATGGGTAATAGTCGAAAAAACTATCCGATCCGAGCCAATTTTTAGAATGTTCGTGCTGGGACCGCAATATGTACTATGTCTACGAAATTTCATCAAAATATCTCTATAATTACAGCCTGTACGTTGAACAAAAGGAAACAAGGCGGACAAACCGACTGTCAAGGTTAGATCGATTCAGGAAACGAATCAAAATCGGTCGATACACTAAAAGGTGGATCTATCTCAAGTCCTTCTGGATGTTGCATAAATCCCCACAAATTTACCTTACAAATTTAGCCACCAGAAGTGGTGTAGGGTATAATGCATATCATATAAAATGAATGTTTAAAGTAAGCTTCCATTTCGATGAAGTAAAAGGTGGAAAATAAATAAGAAATTTGATTTTCTCTAAACCCCGGAAGCTTTCATGCATTCCCATATAATAGTGACTTTGAGTAAAAATTGATTTCCCACCGATTAGTTCATTAATAGGAAAAGATTACTTTTTATTTAAATTATTTTAAGCTTTTCAGTCGATTATAATTTGTATCGCAATTTCCAAAACTTCTTACATGATGGGCAGGATAGTTAAGAATATTTAATAAAATAAAATTCTTTATACAAATAAACTGCTGGAGGGCACGTCCAGCAACGTCGCGTACACACCCATGATTTATTTCTGATATTACCAAAGCATACTGAATGGGACTCGTTTATGAACTTAAACTAATTTTATGTCTCGACGACCTTAAGAATTAATGAATATCACGTCTAATATAATATTAAGGTTATATAAGCAAACATCTTGTTTCCAAATAACGAGCCAATAAAGGAAAGCGTTCATATATTTATATCATTCGTATAAATCCTGCCCTGAGAAACTGTATGTATTGAGCACCCTAAAAAGTGTTAAGCCCACAAAGCGAAAACTTTATTAATTTATTTACTTTATTTGACCCCAGCTCCTGTACGTCCTTATGCAGAGTAGTCTAAAAAGTACTCAGCCTTCGAAAAAGAAAAATTAATAAACTTATTGCATGCACACAACTCGTGAACATTGATTCTACATAACGAGCAGTCTAAAAAATGTTAAGCCTTTAAAAAATAAAAAATATTTATTGCATTTACACGACTCATGCACGTTAACGCATAGAAATGCTATATATATGAGCAGTCTAAAAAGTATCAATTCTTTAAAGAATAAATATTAGTGCACTTCAATTTCATTCGTATAATTCCTGATCGTATACCTGATTGACCTTTAGAATTAATAAACACTACTTTTACTAATAGTGTTGTTTAAGTATTTTTTGTGTGATGCGGATTGACGGCTTTTCAAAAATCAAATATTTATGAGTGCATAATTTCAGTTAACATAATCATCCATAATGATTTGTCTGGCTACTCTTAGAAGCATAATAATGTCTCATTTGATAATTACATATATACGTACCGCACATATATATATATATGCAGACTTTGAGCGGATATGAATTTTTGTCGTACAAGTTAAAAAGGTTGACAATATAAATTATGCAAAGCGGCTTAGAAAATTTAATTTTGACACTAAATTACCTGACATGACCACAAATTGCAGTACAAGCATTGCACTGCATAAGTATTGTTGAACAACAAGGAATCAATCACAAAACTATACCATATTGGAGTGTCTTTGTATATATCGATATATTTAACAAAATAGTATAATGCCGGTAACATGGAAATAATGATTCACAATGTTTACTAAAAGTAAATGTGTTTATATATAAAATGTATATATATATATGTCTTTTGTGTTTGTGTGTATATATATATATTTTCTGAAAAGTTGTCAGAATTTTAATATCTACCAATTCGAATAGAAATGATGTAATGATTTCTAAAAGACACCTTAATTATGTGTTCACATATATATATATATATATATATATATACACACATATACATACATATATATATATACATATATATATGTACATATAACATATATAGATGAAGAAACACAAATAATTATATAGACTATGTAAGGCTGCGCCTGCAGACATAAGTCTTGCATATCGTATACATACATGCTTTAGTAGTTATGTGACTGCGCTAGCGTTGCATGAACGAACAAACATTAAACCGCAAATTGGCTGCAGTTCTTGTACATTTTATACACTGATAATGATTTATTCAGAACAAGAACAGTTTTGGGAATCTGTTGTAGTTTTTCTACCATGAATTTTTGACACTTGCATATCCACTCTTCTATACATATCTTACGTACGTACGTACGTACGTACATGCATGCATACATGTGCATGCATGAACATTGTGCAGACCTACTCTCAGCAACAAACAGCCAACCAAAGACTTTCAATGTTATACGTACTACGAGGAGCCATTTATAATATGAAACTTTAACTGTATGTACATTTACACGTATTTGACTGTGTATATGTGGGTGGTTCGGTTAGTTGGGTTTTCATGCGGCATTTAGTGTCTGTTGAGTGTACATGTGAATGCGTTGCCTATACATATATCACACCGTGTACACACACATTATTATTATGTATTTATACGTAAAGATACGTCTTTCGAGTATCTCTGTATGCATATGTATATATATATGTATATATATATATATACGTAACATATATGCATAACCGCATGTTTATTATATATTGTACATGATAGCGTTCTGTAAGTCGCTGGCATGAAATAAATACACGAGTGCTGACATTAATATCTTGAGGCATGATTTATGAACTCAATGCAACAATCAACAAAATGAATAAAAACAAAAAAATTATATAAAAATGAGAAGCAAGAGAAAAATTGCTCTAAAAAAGAAAAATCTTCTAAAATAAATATTTTGGTTCCATAAATTATAAAAATAGAATGATGAACATATGCACGAGCATATGGCTATGTGCGTTTATATATATATATATATATATATATATACTTATGTATATGTAGTGAATATTTAATAAATTATACTTAGCGTTTCTCTCTCACACACTAGATGTCATAAGTTCAAGTTTTTCAAATCGAATGCAATTAAATCATATGCAAAATTATATGTATTCGCATGAACACACAAGACATACAAAACATACATATTTATGATGAAAGTTCGCAATTTAAAAAATATAATCGAAAATCCCACACTTTTATACGTTTCAAAATCCTATGGAATCATATTTAAATTTAGTGGAAATATGGTCGAATAGTATGTAAGAAATACTCTATATATACAAAGTAGGGGAAATGTATTCGTCTTAAGCCGAAGCTTGGAAACCTCTCAAATATGTAATAATTCCAAGGTATCGTATCCTATTAGGAAAGTAATACTTAACTTGGGTGACCATTTGTGAACCACTTAAGTTAATCGTCAGCTTCTTATGGGCATATCAAAGCACATATGAACTCGATGTTGAACGAAAGCTATATAAACGATATTTTAGTACTTCAAATAATCAAAATCAATATTTTTAGATTGCAAGCTTACAAACAACCGACGACAAATTACTATCTTTAGATTCCAAAGTGTGGATACTTTGTAAATTCTTCACTCCGTCGTTCTAAATGCTATACAGTGTAAGACGAGTTCACTAAATTTCCTGAGAATTCTAATAACAGAAGATGGATGGATGGATGGACGGGTGAATAGACATAAAGGATACCTACTATATAGATTTGTATAGTTTTGCTTACAAAAAGTGTGGTCTTGAGGGAGGGACGGACGACTATATATGAACTAACGTGTTGTATATTGAGTGTAAAAATTTGCTTTCGTCGCCTTTTTTTCGGCATTCGGGCTGATTATACATTTACTATTCAAAATATTGTTCATCACAAGCTACTAGTTCTTCCATCTTTTTGGCACAATATGAATTTCATAAGAGAGGCCTTCTAAGGCAGCGTACATAAAATACCCTTTTTATGGGTATTGCCATAATAAGCTCTGTTCAAACGAACTCATCATGTACCCGATGAAACTAATGTCAATCACAAGTGATAATACCTGGTGATCACACCGGAGAGGATAGCATATGCCAGTTTAGTACTGCTAAGATTTCTCACGTGGTTCGGGGAATTCTGTTACCTAAGTTATTGGGAGATTATTGGTGTAGTGTGAAGTTGTAATAAAGTTAATCAATTTTGCAAAAAATTAATTCACTGCGAACACATTATTTCGTCAGTTTGTACACCTGACTGCGTTTGGACATTAGCGTATAAATTATGTTAAAATATACATGACGCTTGTAAATCGATCATCGATGAATGGAAGTGTAACATATTAATTTTTGCCAATCGATTGCAGAAGCCAGAAGTAGGTAGCGAGTATCCATGGAGTTTACATTTATACATACAATTAACATAATTTCAAAAAGTACACGTTCAGGTTAAGGTTCTATGCAAAATTTACCTGCAACCGTCTATGCTTTTATTTGCCATCGGTTGCCGGCATTTTAATAGTTCAAGAACTCTAAACAGAAGTTAAAGTTTTCACAAGGATTAGTCGACATTCCACAGAAGTGAACACCAAGTGTGCAAACAATTCATTGCTGGTTGCTCTAAAAGATGTATATAAGTTTGTATATAAACATTTGTCTCACTGGGACGTGATGTTTGAAGCTATTATCCTTCATTTTCCTAATATTGGAAGACTCGTCCCCATATTTACGGCCTTTGACAGAGAAGTCATCGTTTATTCTAAAGATTGGACAAAATCCGAGCTAGCGATTAACAAAATTCTAAATACAGGACCTTTTACTAGCATCTTGAGAGAAGCTCTTTTGCAAAAAGAAACAACTAATTATTGTAGCTTTCTTTTCAAAGTTAAGAAGGCAAGTTTGTACCATTTTTTTTTTTCTAATACGACCATTCACTTAGTAATAGTCCTCTTCGTATACATGTGCCACAATCAAGGGCAGAAAGAAGTAAGCAGAAAAGAGAAAGGGATAGGGAGTGGGTGCAGTTTGGTGGGTGTGTGCCTGGCCTTTGTGGGTTGAGCATTCCCTGTAGCTATGGCCAAATCTAAGATTTGAACCCGTGAACTATTTGCTACTCGGCTATGCAGTCTGCGATTTACTTTGAGTACAGACCTAAACAAAATGTGTGTTTAAAATCGTGAAAGTAAGATTACCGATCTAAGTGCAACAAAATTCTGTTCGGTAAAGAATCGAAATTGAATATATGTCCTAACATTTCGGTGCTTAGAATATAAAACGTATTTAAGAAGATTAAAATTTTCATCTCGAAACCATTTTCGGCCATTAGAGTCAGGTGTAGGAACATTTTTTAATTCATTTAGGACTTTAGTCTTAGAGGTTATTCTCTGGCTAAATTTATATAATAATAATAACAATAAATGAATAATAAATCATTTAAGCAATGCGTTTCATGTCGAGATCATTTTTAGATTGAGCTCTTTTTTCGACAAGTTCGCAGTGCCGGCAGCAATCAATATTGTGTTACTGTGTTTTGTTTCTGAATTTTAGGTTTGAAAAGATAACAAAAAAGAAGCCTTTAGCGAATAAAACGATTGTATTGCTGAAAAAGAAGTTAAGTCAATGAAAATCCTTATGCCAGAGCTAAGGGTGATATAGGGAAATGTGTCCATCTGGCCATTTAAGTGTTAAAGACCATAAACAACGATAGGTAGAGAAGCAAAGCTCAATAAGCGTTCTCTTGAATTTGAGATTAAAAATTTGTATATCGATTCAAGCGGCTTTACAACGGAACATCTATGCAAAGGCGTAAAAAATTTGAATATATTTTAAAAAATGACTGTCGTGCGTTAAGTCCAATCGCAAATCAGCGACTGTGAAACCGGTCATGTAACTAACTAATAGTACGGTCAAACGCTGACAATGTCAGGATGAGTCGGTTAGAAACCTTAGGAGATACTGATAACTGAAGATGTTTGTACTTGACCTGCATGAAATTGGGTAAAATTACGCAGATCTTCTTTGGCACAGTTACGGCGCTAAGCGGTCTAAGACGCTTGCAGTTTCTGAAATTTTCATAAATTTCTATAACAGTCCAAGGGTAATTTATGCGCCGGTAATCATACGCTTCATTCCGACCGTTTTTAATTAGTTGCATGCCACTGCCGGTATATAGACTTCAGCTATTTACTCGTCACAGAAGAAGAATTTTTCCCTTCCTTTCATTTTTTATTTTTTATTAGTATTATTTTACTTTCTTTTTTTTTTTTTTTTTTTTTATTTTTTTTTTTTTTTTGTTAGTAAAAAGTCAAAAGNTGCCACTGCCGGTATATAGACTTCAGCTATTTACTCGTCACAGAAGAAGAATTTTTCCCTTCCTTTCATTTTTTATTTTTTATTAGTATTATTTTTCTTTCTTTTTTTTTTTTTTTTTGTTAGTAAAAAGTCAAAAGAACAGCATGTAAATGTGTATTTGCATAGAGTGATGATACCATAGATAGATATGCAATTGTAGTCATTTATAAGTCAACAGGGACTTGAGCATTTAATAGACGCTTTGGTGCTTACACGGTTAGGGTTGGTTTTCCTTTCATTGTAAATTAGTTCACGCGATTTTTAGGCGTGACGTTTGACTCGCGTATCTATGCTTTTGTAAATACGGAGGTGAAACTATTTTGCCTGACAATTATTAAATAAAATTAAAAAAAAAAAAAGCAAGAAAACAATATTTGGTTTAAATAAAACCACAAAACTTCTCATAACTTAAAGTCAACAACGATGATCGTCTTCCATCTGGAATAAGCTGCTTGTGACACGACTTTGTTTTTATGTCTTTTTTGTCGTTGTTGTTTTATTAAAACCTGACAAATCAATAGTGTTTTCTAAGATTTTTTAAATAATTATTTCTTTTATTTTATTTTTATCAATTCGTTCCTTCTTTATTAGCCCTGTTGTCTGTTGTTGGGTGAACGCAAATTTTTTTTTCTCTCTTTATAATTTATGCTTATTCTCATGATCCACATCCGGTGGTGTTATAATGGCCAGCACACCCAATCGAGCAGAGTACGATATATGACCGCTAGATATTTTGCATGCATATGTCTATGGATTTATATATACTACGTATGCATGAGTGTATGATAAAGGTATTCAAGCGCACATCATAAATTCCGCAAAAGTTTTTATCTGATTTCTCTTTCATTGTCTGTCTTAATAAAAAAAAAAAAAAAAAAAAAACGCAAACATTCCAAAGAGCAAAAACGAAAAACAATATTTGAGACACTAGAGATTTAGGATTTGTTCACATTCTTTTCTAAATTAGAAACCAAAAAAAAAAAAAAAAAAAGGAATTTCGATAAAAATTGTCACTTCTGAATAGTTTGTTTGATTTCAGTAAATAATGCCACACATAAATTTTGAGAGCAGGTAAAAAGCAACAGCAGCGCCTACCAAAACTAAGATACACATATACATATACATACATATAATACGTAAATATATGGTGGCTTAAAATTTTTTAATTAGTTAAAGAATATAAAAGAAAAAAAAAAAAAAAGAAAAGGTGTTGTAGTGTCGATGCCGGTTTGGTCTATTTTAAATTACAGGTAACTCTCTTATAAAGCAATATTTTACAAATATTTATTTTATTACCGGAAGGCATTTTTTTTCTCTGCAATGATCGAAGAGAGACAGAGCTGTTACCGACAGAAAAGCTAAACGAACCAACTGTTCGCGTCTAATTTATTCCTCTGAAAGAAATGAGTGAACAACATCGTGATGTGGTGTGTTCAAGAGAATGATAAGTGATCCTCTTCCTTGACATTATTCGTGTTTACCTCTGGTTGAGTTGGGGCTGCGTATGTTTTTGCTCTTCCGGCTGACGACCGATAACACTGACTTCTATTATTACTCTTCTATTAACTACAAGAAGAAGATAACAGGAAAAGGAAAAAAATGCTGTGGTCAATGTCGACCCACAACACTTAATTTTTCACTTCCAATTTACTAAAATGAGAACACCTTTGCTAGGATTCGCTTTACGCACATGTGCTCACGCACAGCTATGTGGATTATCTTGTCGGGCAAACACGATTTTCCGCATGCAAACAAACCAATGAGGATTCTTTGTCCAAGATGGAATTATACACCTCCCTATCGAATTCATAGGTCATTCAGATAAACCCATAAGTTGTATAAATTTGAATGACAGTAAAACCATCTTACGCAGTGGATACCACTTTCCGATAGCAAACAAAGCACTGGCAAGCAATCCATCCGCATGAGCAGTTGGGAAGGGAAGAATCGCGCCTACCAAGTCTGTCTTTGGGGATTCAAAGCTCAATTCGATAGAGTGTCGCTCCTCCTCCAGCTGCCTAGCTCCTAGGCTGCCTATCCTCACTTCATTTCGAGAAACTTTAAATTGTGTTAATAATTTCAATAATTTTAGTTAATTAAGAAGAATAGTTAAATAAAAACCTTAATAGACTTGAAGATCATTATTTCTGGCAGACACATTTGTATAGTTTTTCAAAAAAATATCGCATGGGCGACGATGAAAGAAGTGAGCGGACGCAACGGCTGAGAAACTTTGTTATGTAAGGTTTTTAAGCATTTTGTGTACTTTGTTGTCCTGCGACGTTGTGGCATTAGTGTATTTCCCATCCACTCAATAAAGTCGATTATGGATACGTGGATTAAAATTTTTTAGGTGATAGAAAATTTCTTAGGTATAGTATAACAACTTTTTGTGAGAGTTAACTGTAGAGCACAATAAAATTCTGACTTTGGTTTCCCACTTAATGCCTTTATTCAAGGGCAGGTAAGATATATATATATATATGTGTATGTATGTACATATTAGTACATACGTACGTACGTTGCACAGATTACTCATTTCATGTTTTCCGTTTGAGCAAAAAGAAAAAAAAAAGAGATCATGACATTTGTCTATACCTCGTTTATTACTGTATTTTGTCTTAATGTTGTCAGCTTTAATTTCAGTTTTTCTTTCATGACAAACTAATGCATATAGAAACTAAACATTTGTAGTTTTGTATACAAAACAAAACAAATATCAGTTAAAAGTAATTGTTGCTATTTTTTTTATTTAATTTAAAATAAATAATTAATTACAGTTTAGATTATTATACAGATTGCTGGACACATTTGTCAAATACTGCGAATTGTTTGTCAGTTAACTTTTGTAAATATTTGCATAACTACGCTTACTATCTAATATAATGAAAACGGTGCGAGGGTCGTAAAATTAATCTATATCTAAATGCTTATTTATATTATATTTACTCATTAAGTATGAGATTCTTAAGCATCGTATTATATAAAATTCAATATCTAAAGTAGTTTTTACTGAACTTCTTATATAAACAATTAGTGACTAAGTCTGTCTGGAGATAAAAAAAAAAAACTAAGAAAAGTACATTTTGGCTAGAAAAGTGTCCATTAAGACTGTGATTTCGTGCATTCCTACTTACTTTAATACAACTTAGGTTCTTGAAGCATCTTATTAGGCTCTTCAAGGTAAGCTTCACAAGCTTATTAGGCTCTTCAAGGTAAGCTTCACAAGCTTACGTAATGATATTACGAAAGAGTCTTATTCAAGATATGACGTTGCAGTTCGAAAACGTCTTCCATTGATTAGGGCTTGGAAAGAGTTTTCTAGACTTCAAGAAAAGTTTAAAAAATCTTTTCAAATGCTTTGCTATTCCTTGTTGTTGTTAGAAGTGCACTTTCGATTCATATATTTGGGGAATAGCTCCTTTTCAATATAACTCTTACCTAACATAAATGCTATGGAACAGCTTATCAGTCATCAGTTAGTCAGATCAGTTACTTCCCTATCAATTATTCCTTAAAAAAAAAAAAAAAAAAAAAAGAAGACAAAGCAGCTGTTTTAAGACGTTCTTTAATGATCAGATACTTTTCTCATGTTTATCGAATTTCAATATATTTTTGTTGAAAGAAAAATTTTTCATTCTTATTATCTTTAGTTAAAACAAGAAAAAATCGCCCAACGAATGTCGTATGTGATGGTAGGCTTTAAACAGCAAGATCTGCTAAATATGACACACGAATTGTAATACTGACGTTAATTTGACATTTTGAGCCGTATAAAGAAATGTAAGGAAAAGAAAACAAAAATTTATTGCGAAAAATGAGGAAATAAAAATTTTAAAAAACCATGGAATAAACACAAAGGTTCATTAAAACTTTTAGAAGTGATTGGTATTCGACGGATTTATTTAAAACAAAAAATATTTCTTTCTTTTGTGTACATTGCAATAAATGCATGCATGTAATGCAATTGTAATCACATATTTGCATTGTGCATTTTAAAATTAGTCAAAGACTGCATTATAATTTAAAACGTATTTCTTTTAGAAAGTGAAATTTTTAATTAAATATTAGCAAAAATTATAAAACTACGCATATCTATGTGCCACACAATAGGCGTGCGAGCGTGCGTATGTTTGTTATGAGTTAACTCGGTTGCAATCAAGACAGCTATTGTGAAACGACATCTTGAATCTAGTTTATAATTTAAGCGAAAAGACACATGGACAGACGTCTTCAGATAAAATAAATTTTTTATTCTAAGCGAAATGCAGAAATGACCGAACATAGTGCGTAAGTTGGCAGTATATCGAGGCACTTAATTAAAAGGACCGACGGTCAGACATATTTGCCTAATGCCAAGAAACTACTTTTAAAACTACACTTGGGAACTGGACATAGCAAATACTATGCTTAAGCATCAAATTAAAGCAATGGACTGACAGACTCGAGAAAAATGCAACTCAGACTTCTTTTCAGTTGTCACCGATTCAGTTAAAGTACCTGAGCACACTTAATGGGATATATATGAGAACTACCTATGAATATATAGTATAAATATAAGTGGCTATAAAGTAAGGCATTGTCTGGCCGTTGTTCATGATGTTGTTTGTGAAACGTCAAATGTGCCTCCACGTAATAAATTCGAGTTGAAATAAAAAACACAAAAAACAAAATCGTATTAAAAGGAATCATAAAATTTACAACAATTCTTTAATGTTATTTGTTTTTTATTAAGCACACGTTCATGCGAGTTCAAGTTTGGATCACAATTTTTCATTCATTATGACTAATTAACCAGGGATTGCTTCGCTTGCACTTTATCACAAAGAAAAGTTGGACAGCATCCATCGCAGTACGCTATACGCAATACAATCCGTATAAGATCGTTTATTAGGATAAAAGAAAATAAAATTTTAGTAAAAAATTTTTTTTTTAACCAGAGGGTATTACATAAAAAAAATTTCAATAGTTCTTATCATTCGATTATTTTTCATTATTATTTAGGAAAGAAATTTTTTTCCTTTTTTGTCATTCGACTGTTAGCGAATGAAACGGGGTATCAGACTAAGTGTAAGTCGGTAGTAATTAAGTGTATTCGGATTTTATCTCTATGGGCTCTCTGACTGAAAGACACTTTCTGTCATCGTCGATGTCGCAAAAAGCAGGCGTATCTTTAGTCGTATCTTTAGTAGAGAAAAAATGTACTCAGCACTTCCCCCTTCTCTACATTTTTCATTTCCATTAGGCGTCCTTGGAAATAAATGACAATAATTTCTCCTATGGAAATTTTCAGTCAAGGGATTGTTTTGGAAAATTTTCGAATAATTTAATTGAATTACTGCAAACATTTTAAGAATACTGCAAAATACTGCAATCAATTTCATATTTCCTCACACCATCTAAGCTTTAATAAAAAATAGTGCAATTATATCTATTCTCGATTTGCATCACGTATATAAAAAAATCCTTACCGGGTTTCCATTTCATTCATTCAATATAAACGTCTCTACGTATTTTACAATTAAATTCAAAACTTTTTGACTCTTCACTGTCAGGGGGAAAAACAAATCGTTCTTGACTTTTCAAAGACATTCAATTACTCCGCCTTTGCCCACTCGCCTTTCAAACTGTGACTTCTCTATGTGAGAATATTAGCTTGGAAGCTTTCGCCAACAGTCTAAGTTTAATGTATAAGGCATAGGTTTTGGAAGATTTGAAGAAAGGAGATTGACAGAAAATGAGGGAAGCGCTGTATGTGTTTCGTCAGCACCTATAGTTTTCTGAAAGCTCTAGACAGTTGACACCATTGGCTTTAACCTAATCATCGATCCTATCGAAGTTTTGATTTTTTCAATCTTCTTTTTATTAAAAATATAATGAAATATATATTGAAAAAAATCTTTTTTTATACTCTCATCAACCTTTAAATACCTGCTTGCGTGTTGTTTATGTCACCATAATCATGGTGAAAAAAAAGCAAAAAAAGCAAAAAAAAAATATTTAAAGTCGTGATTTTACGATTATTCATCTTAGGGACCTTTGCTTGGCAAAAGTGAAGTTATTATGGTTTTGTTTTTAATCAACAAAAAGAATTAACGAAAACAAATATAAATATAAATACTACGACAGTGTTAACAATGATTTTATGAATCTCAAAATAAAGAAATGGTTAACTAAATAAACGTAAATGTAAATAAAGTTAAAATTTTTCAAAACGAAAGATGTCATCTCTGTTTATATGCCTACAATAGTGGGAATAAAGTTTGACATAAAATCATTTAAAAAATCAAAAACTTTATCGTTTTTACTCTTAGGCCTCATTAAATGTTAAACGAATTCCAAACTAAATATTTTGGAAGAATGAACAGAATTTGCACGTCATAGCTTCTGTTTTAATAACTAAATAATATTTGTTGCCCTTTCACTCCTAAGTGAATCTAATTCAAATCGAATCGAATCCAGAGGTTAGAAATATTTTTGCGTCAATTTAAAATTCAGGAAAAATATCCAATATTTATATCAATTAACGCAGGCTCTGGGTGGAATCATGAACCGGTTGCATCGCAAGTCTCACTCTTACTCATTTCTCATGGCTTCATAATATATACACACTTTTGCTTAGCGCGGGCAATGGAATTAATACCACTATGTCTAGGAATTTCTCCATTCGAACTGCACGCGTAAAAATTTTGGTTTTGAAAAATAACTTTGAGCTGAACTTGCGTTTTATCGAATTCCTTCGAGTAAGTACCAAAGTGGTCGCCGGTGGGTTTTGAAGTGCATGCCCAATTACCACAAACATATATATAAATAAAACATATTTAGTTCATCCAAAAACCTAGGAAGTGCTGCCAAGTTATGCAAACAGATTTAATATTTCTTGTAGAAGCCGCACGATAAAGCTCTCTCGGCGAAAAGTGGCAAGCCTTGACCTAAGACGGAGACCATTTTTGTTTCTTTCTTTTCTCCATAAGCAATGGGATGGAGAAGCAAACATTACATTGAACAAATCTTTGTCAGGCACATTTGGACAAACGACCAATCACAAGGAGCTTTAACAGATATTCACTCAAAAATTAGTCTACCGAGTAGCTGGTCACTAGTAGCTGGAGTCGACACTTAAAGTAACGAAAGCATTCAAACGATAATAAATGCAAGGCACCAGTGGCAATAAATGTTAATATTGATGTTCTCTGGCAACAGCCGCACTTACCATCGTCTAGACAGTGTACACCGAATCAATTATCACTCGGAAGATGATGGTTTACGCCGTCTCTTTGTACGGATGGCCTATAGTTGCGTAGTTTTTGATTTAATTAGAAGTATTGGGTATGCTTGACACATGTCACACAGACAGACAGAAAAATTCATTTTTTGAACTCACATTTTAAAGGCCATATTATTCCTCGGATTAAGAGGTCAAAGATCCTTTCTTATTGAAAAATTTCATATAGTGGACTTAAACGAAATTTTTTCGTTGGATAAGAAATTAAATACAAAGACAAGAGTATCTCGTTATGTCTTGCTTTTCCAAGATATATTGTTTGTAATTTGGGTAAAATTTTCTCTCAACACTGTGTGCATGTTCATATTTATACAAATACAATAAATGAGACATACAACTTGGTTTGGCCACCGACGGTAACAATCCCGTCGGCACTAAGTGTTTAGCAGAGCAGGTTTTCAATCTGTCTTATAGTTTGAGTAAGCAAACATTCTGTGTGTGCGTGTACGCGCGCGCATGTATACTTAACTCTTGGTCGGTGTATCAAATAGCAAGAGAACAACTTCAACAACAATAAAAACTAAAACAACTAAAACTACACTTAAAGTCATAAAAACCCAACACTTCAATTAATCGCGAAGGCGACGGCAACAATAATCTCAAGTTGAAGTTGCAAGAAAATCACTACAAAAAGGTTACCCTTAGCCTTAAGAATAAAGAGGAAACATTCGATAAGCAAAGAAGAGAGCAAAGCATTGGAAGATGATATAACACCGCTTGAAATCATAAAGTAGTCTCGCAATAACAACGGAAAGGAACAGCACGAGCACTAAGTTTCCTTTCTCAGTCTTGCGATTGGCCACAATTGTGGAAAACTTCTCCTCATTGTACCTAAGAAAATAAAAATATTATTATTATTATTATTATTATTATTAATATTATTATTATTATTATTATCATCATAAATTTAACCAGAGAATAAATTCTAAGACTAAAGTCTTAAAGCACTAGCATCTAAGGCTTTCGGCTTTATTAAAAACTGGACCATACTTGAGATTGAACCCATGACCATTGAGTTGCTAGTCGAGACTCTTGACTACTCATCTGAAAAAATTGAACCATTTTCACCTGTCCATCCGTCGGAATTCGGAAAGTCTTTAACTTCGTTCTATTCATCACCCTACACCCACATAGGTACATATGTACTTAAAAAACTGCAAGAAAAGGCGATTTTGATCTAAATTTCTAAGACAAACATTAATATCTACCACTAGAGGAATTATTTTAAAATAAAGCACTTTTCCCGATAATTTTACCGCAGCTGTGTTTACTGGAGAGTACTGCCGTCTAGATCTTAAAACGGGCTGGTGTAATGTGTATATATGTATGTATATATATATATATATATGTAGCATGTATATACCTATTGTGCCGTTTCTCCAAGAAAATAACTACCTAAGGAAAAGTTCGCTAGATATTTGAAGACAGCTGACAGCAGTAATCATACTGAAGTAGGTTGCATAAGCTGCAAAAGTTATATTTAGAAGTCGAACTTTGTTCGAGCCTTTGGTTTCGCCAAAGATCCTTTTTGTGAAAATTTAAACACATTCTCGCTTTTTAGGTGACGTGATTTGGCAACGACCGTAATCTGAGCGAAGAGCAAGCCATGAAAGGTGAATACCGTTACGGTCAAAGACGCTTACCCTTTACCCTTGATTGATAGAATTCTTAGCAGATTACCAAAGACAAAGTTTATTATAAGTCGTGACTTCGTCGTAAAAGATGCTTTTTCGTAGAGTATAAATGAGTTTCTCTTTCTTTCTTCAAGTAAGCAAACCTTCGACCATCAAGGAATTCAAACTCTTTTGGTAGAGATAATGCAAAGCTCTCTCTTTCTCCCTCACATGTCACATAATTTACTAGCTGTTTGGCTTTCACCTAATAATCTTCTTGTTTAGTTGAATTAAAAATTCAAATAATTTTCAAAGCGCTTTTTAAGCATAAGTTGACCGCATGCGAACTCCAATTATTCGATTTAAAATGTAATTTATCGTTTCGTCCGTACATCCCAAACATAAATAATTGAAATTTGATCGCTTGTTGCACAATCATCTCTTAAACTGTCAGCAAATTCAACAACGCAAGTCCCTTTACACTCTTTACGCGCTTCAAACGTCTCGTCAAGAGAATGAAATAATTTTAGATGCAACAGCACCATGTGATTTTTATTGCTTCTGTATTTGTGAAATGAATTCATGCTGAGTCTTACAAATCTTTAGTTCGGTCTGTATGTAGAGAGAAGCGCAGCGGGTTGCTTCATTCATAAAATTTTCAAGTCAGGCCGTATCTTTGCGTTCTAGTTGTAAGTGGCGCTAAAAAGGATTTTAAAGTGTTTTTGATTTTTTTCACTTTTTTCACTTTTTTTTTTTCTGGAAAAATCTCATGTTTAAGGAAAAATAGATTTAAATGAAAAAAGGAAAAATTTAATCCTTCGATTACAAATCGTTTAGCCGCAAGTGGACGACGACGCGTACGTCTGTACGTCTGTTGTATAAGTGGCTATGTAGACATAAACAAATAAACACAATTTCATGGTTTTTTCGATGATGTCTCGACATAATTAATAGACGTCGTTCCGCATTATTGTTGCTAATGGCTAGTATTTACTTGCGTTCTTCCGTCTACGAATAGATTTTACTTAACATTCATTACTCTGTACACTCCTTGGTATGTGTATACCTGTCTTACGATAGGAAAATCTCCTTAAAACAAACGCATACATACAAAGGCAATGAATATTGTCGGATGTGAAGTCTTTGAAAATATCTGCAGGATGTCTCCTAATAAATGTTCTCCATGTCTGTTAACTGGTCTTATATATATACATACGTAAATTTCAATAAGAAATCTATGAATTTCTTATTATTTTCTAATTAAATTAAATTAAATTTAAAATATTTTCCGCGTGATTAGGTAACCGTCGGTGTCTGCTTATTAGGAAGAGAGTTGCTTGAAGTAGAGAAAAGTAGAAGAACTTCCAAGTCAGCATAACTGGGACTAACGAGAAAATAATAAACTTTAGGAGGCTTAAGAATGAGAACAAATAAACGGCCATTTGTGGTCATTCTCGAGCTAACAATATTTTAAAGCAATAGAAACGAATACCATAGCGTAACTAGTTCTAGTAACAACTGCCTCAAGATGGAAACCTAATCGTCAAATTAATGACGGGTGACATTAAGTTTCGCCTAGTACCTCTGACACAAGTTTATAATCATATCGTAAGCATTCCCAATTAATTTATCTTAGATTTCTTGCTTTTACGTAATGGTTTATAACTCCAATTAAATTTATAAAAGAAAATGTTACGTCTAACACTAACTACATTTATGCCATCAAAAGCGCAAGGATTTACTAAAAGATTTAAAAAAAAAAACACTATAGTGGTACGCGGTCTTCCACTAAATACCTTACGCCACTTCGTTTAGTGCACGTAGTCACATAAAGACTTTTCACAATAAGACCTTTTATTGGAAGTGGTCGAGAAAATAGTCCGACCCGAACCATTTCCAATAGCGTTCGTTCTTGAGCCAAAATATTTCGGTGTACCAAATAATAAAATATTGACGGGCAGACAAGCTTAGATCGATGCAGAAAGTGATCCTGGAACCATCAGTGTAGTAAAGGGTGAGTTTATCTTAAATCCTTACGAGTTTTGCATGCCTCCATACAAACTTAATATACTCTTGTAGGGTATATAAAAAAAATTTAAATTTATTTAAATAAGGCTTTTAAATATGTGAAAAGTCTTTAGGCCAAAAAAATAGTATAGAATTTTCCAATTGAAAAAAATTCAAATAAAAATTATTTGTGTTTTCTTTTTATTACTCATTCAATATTTCTGATCATATCCCGCATAGCTCGATTACAGCTTCTCACACATTTCTTTCGACATGGAATGTGAGCCCTTATCTTCCTTTCCAACCAATCATTTAAGGCGCATCGTCTATGCATACAACACGGTGTTGGTCAGAAAATGGCGAGTATAGGCAAAAGGATGGGGAGTGAGATTGGTCGCCGCAGTCTAGCGGCTTACTGACAGAACGCATTCACTAAAGCGACGACCGCACTGAGATTTGAACCCACTAGTTTGTCATTGTTTTTAACAATTTTCTACCCATACTTTACTTAATCAATGGGTGTTATTACCAACACTTTGTGGTGGTCACTTTACAGCTTTAATAATTTAATTGCAAGATCAACTGTTTATAATCCAATGCTTTGAATCGTTATTACGCGTAAAAAGCTCTTGATAGATATTAAATATTAGTAAACGTTTTTTTTTTTTTTTTTGTAAATAAATACATTTTTTTTTTAATTATATAAATTTTGCATATGCAATAAATAGTGCGTGTGTTGTCCATGTATGCATGTTTGAAGGATCCAGTTTTTTTAAGAAAATTAAAGTGCTAGCTACGTTTTTACAGACTGTAAGGTAACTCTACTAAACCATTGCATCGATGGTCTCATTTTGGCGCTATTTAAAGGAGCAAATCGTGTTGTGTTTACCTCTCTCGATCAGCAATTTGCTTAGTGACCCTCCCGCGCTGAAGACTGATTCGAAAGCAATGTTTAAAACACATTCAGCAATGATACAACTTTCCACCTTTCCTCTCCTTACTGTTGATTTCTTCACCTAATGGTAGTTATTTTACAAAGCTTTCGAAATTTTTACCCCTTGCCCTCTCTTCTTACGGGCTGGTGTTAAAAGTCAGCAAGACAGTAGCTTACAAATCTATTCATGCCTATCCAGTTAATCTCAAGATTGCTCGTAGGCAAGGAATGCTTTACGCAGAGACAAGTGTTTTCAACGACAGTCATGTTGTCTTTCACATTCGATCAGATATTGGATATTAATATTGCTCCCAACGGGTAGTTGTGAACCAACCTCTTCTTGATAAAGCTCAGGCTTCGACTGATCGTAAGTTTTTCATTTAGGCTGCATAATTTTGACTGGAGCTGGCCCAGCACAATGTTCTCATGTAGGTTATGAACAATTTCTGTAAGCAATTTTATCAGAATAAAATTCTTACTACTTTGGCTTACGCTACTACCCTAAAATTCCTATAGTTTATTAAACCGATTAATTATTAAATGATAAAATTTACAGGGAACAAGGACAAGCTTCTTGACGTGTATGATAAAATTTTCATAAGACTTAAGAAAATGGCCGTTTTTGCAGTACAGAAAACTACTTGTCTTGCACAGTGTGTTAGTAAATCTTATCCATAAAATTTATAACCGATAAATAAACGATAAATAATACAAATGTGATGATATACGATTATCGATAATTGGGGATGTAATCGAATGAGCGGGAGTGGCGATAACCCATGGAAAGGTTATGAAAACTCTAAGCTCTTAAATACGCGTAACGAGTGCCGTTTATTTTCATCGTGCACTAGTTACTAGAAATATTTAAAAATACTAGAAAAGTTAAAACAAAAAAAGCAAAGAACTTTTCATTTGCTATGGATACCTCATCGTATCTCGAGACTCTTAAAATCGTTGAAATCGGTTGTACAAGGATGGCAAGGCTTGTTGTTGTTTCGATTGGGAAACTCGCAACCTTCACCGAACTAAATGAACGGTGTACTTCGCTTATTCAAATATCAATGGCGACAATATGCATATAACAACTTTTGTTAAGTGTTATGTCAACTACGTTTTTTAAAAATGAATAAATATTTTTTAATACTCTTCTACGTTATCTTATTACAGTTGTGTTCAATACCATCTTCATAACGTCTCGTTAACTTGAAGGTTTTACTTCAATTCTTCTTATGCGATAATCTAAACCTTTTGACCGATACACAATTTTCAAGAGATATTGATTGCGCAGAAGCTAATCAATAAGGTGAGGTAATCGGTTTCCCTTGTTTGCACGATGCTTGATTTGCAAGTTGGTTTTCTAATAGACGAACTTTTGCGTAGATATTTTAAGACCATTATATGAGAAGCGTCTGCTTTACACTACACTTGCCAGCAAGAGCTTTCTCAACTGTCTTTAATAGATAACCAAGTTGGGTCAAGGCCAGATCGGATCACTTTGTACCTGTACCGATTTTTCGAAGGTATGCTTTGTTAGATTTTCGGAGCTTGCTTCGTCTCTTTAAGAAAAAAAAAAACCAAAAAGAAGGAAAGAAGAAAAGATAACCGTTTCCGGAAGTACAAAACAAGGCCTGGTACACCGTCAGGTGAACAGAAAATATAGAGCCAAGTATTCTCGTCCCTTCGTCACCCGTTTAAGGGATCAGTGAGGTGTGTCACGACTTATTTCAGCCCAAAGAAGCAAACGCTGAGTGACGCTACTAGCAACAGCTGACTCGTATGCGATTATTAAAAAAGCAGAATATCGCTGCAATTTGCCGAAGGATATCGTAAATCGATTTGTTCCCATTACGACGCTAACTCGTTGCTACAATAAAAGAACTAAAGTGAAATTTTGCTACCGAAAGAACAGCATTCAGCAGCCATTTCTTCTTCTGATCAGCGCTAATTGCAATACCTGACCGGTGCGATTCTTTCGTTTTTATGGGAATGTCTTGGAAATAGCGGTAGATTCATAGTGTAAGCAAAATACTTTTTTATGATTTTGTTGATAGTAACTTTTTTATTAGTGCAAGCGCGCACGCGATGATTGCTTCAATTTGTAAATTCCGTTTGAATGATTTTAAAGAAATCAATTTTCAAGTGAATGGTTTCCAATTTAGATGCGCATAGTTAGTCTCTCCTGTCTTGCATAACATTTTTTTTTTATGTTCAAAAGTTTTCTACAAAAAGTAGGGAATTTTTAACCATATAAACGATTTTATATTAAACTCTATTCACCTTAGTAGGCGGTAGATGTAAAGCGAATTTTGTTTGTTGTAAGCCAGCGTTTAATTGCCCGTTTTTCAGGTTTATTTTAGTTGATAATTAATGAGGAAAATTAAAGTCATTCATCTTCATTTTAAGAAGCCGAGAAGCGTAAATGTTTACATTTTGTATAAACACAAGCTCAGTTAAAAGTCAGCACATACTTATGCACTTATAAGTGCAAATTGGACGCCATCAGCGAGTAAGCGAGTAGAGTGTAGAGTTTCATATGTATATTGTTGTTTTGTTGTTGTTTCGTTAAGCGTATCTCCTTGCGATAAAGTCATGAAATGCAATTTTGTACATTATGCCACAAATTAAATTGTTTGCTTCTGGTGAGTGAGTGAATGAACGAACGACAAAATGATGGAATAAATGAATGAATGAATGAATGAATGAATGAATGAATGAATGAATGAACGGAGAAATGAATGCGTGCATTTAACATACAAAATACAACAAAGACAAAATGCTAAATAAATAGTTAAATACCAGTAATAAATTAACAAGAAGCAGCCATTCAAGTTATATTAGTTCACAACAATTGACCAGAAAATGCAATTGAATTGAGCCAAGAATTTCAAGCAAAGTTATTGCTTATGTAAATGTAAATAACTAATACCCGATCGTTAAAGTCGGAAATTTATCTCAAATGTTTTAAATGCGTTTTCAAGAAAGAAATCAACTATAATTCAAGACTCATAAATTCTTTATGAACGCCTGGATTTTGCTTTGCTCTCCTTCTAACTTAAAGTGCCTTAAAAGTATTAAAGTATTCTTAGCACGCCATTTTTAAGCATACACATCGGAGGAGCTATAAAGTCAACATACTTAACTCGCCATAAAACAAAGATTTTATTTGACCATCTCTCGCAGCCATTCAAACAACAACAACAACAACAACAACAACAACAACAATAATAATAATGCCATACACCTTTTTCTGGCCATCGGGAAAAAAAACAAACAAAACGCACGTAAGTAAAATGAAATAAAAACAAAAAGGCAAAAACAAAAAACAAAAGGATCTCTCGTACACTGAGTAAAAGTCAAATGCACGCGTTATAATGCTTCTTCAGCATTAGTCTCATTGTAGTCATCGCCTTCGTCATCTACTGCTTACGTGTGTGTACATCAAATAGCATCATCGTCATCATCATCATCATCATCATCGTCATCATCACGATCATCGCGAACGACAACGACAAGAAAAACACACATTAGTGCACATTAAGAAAAATGCCGTTCGCTCGTTTACTCTTCACCATCAATGTCGGCACAGTACAGCATTGTGCGGTATTTTCCTCTTGAAATTCAAATTTTATGGAAGCTCATTAAATATAAATTTGTCGTTTATTATATGCATATATTTATCTATGTGTGTTTGTATGTTATTCCCTTGACTGCACGAACCTGCAAATGATCCGCCACCAACACCAACGCCACCACCACCACCACCACCACCATCACCACCACCGCTAGCACTACCACTACTGCCACCAGCACGCTGAGGAACAAAGTGTTGATCTCCGCATTCATAAAAGCCGCCGGTGAATGTACAAGTGAAACAGCATCGGTCTTGAACTTCTAACCACAACGCTAGCACTGCTGCTGTCGTTCTTTTTGTCGCTCTTCATATTGTTGTTGTTGTTGTTTTATTTTTTTTTTTTTTTTTGAAAACAGCCGGATCCCTACTACAGATGCCTGCATCTAAAGAATGACCGACAAATAAAATAATATAAATTAATTAAACCCGAAAGTGAAGCTCAAAGAGAAACAAAAAACGCAAATATTTAAAAGAAAAAAAAAAAAAAACCTAATAAAGAAAGAAAAATAAAACAAGAAAAAGGATCCTTGCCGTTACAAAAATACGTAGGTGAGCAATCGTAAAAATTTGCATATCTTTATTTTAAACCGCTTGCGTGTCCAGGACTTAAATAAAACGCCAACAAAACAATGCCATTTACTAAATAATAATAATAAAAAAAAAAAAAAACTTCAATAAATACTTTACGAACCTTTGAATGCATTCTTAATATAAACTGCAATGGGAGGCGAATTCAGTGAGATGTCCGGATGAATAAATAGCAAACACGTCTTCAACTTTGTAAATCATAATAATAAATATCGAAGTAATCAGTCTCGCTGAAAGAGCGAGAGCTGTATTATCCTTTCAGCTACAGATTTAATAGCTTTGTGTGTGTGTGTGTGTGTGTGTGTGTGTGTGTGTGAGCGATAAGTGGATGTCGTTATAGATTCAATCGTTGCCACACTGTGGCTATTAAATATTATATAGCATAAAAGTTGTAAAAAATTGTGATAACTACGGATATCGGACATGACCTCATCGTTGTTCAATTAAATGCCTCCAGAGATATGTATACGAAAGAAAGTTGATAATGACAAATAAAGTTAAGCTTGTCTACAAATGTATGCATCTTTCCATGGACGCATTGAATATGTGAAAACCAAACTAACCCAAGTCAACATATAAGATTTGCCAAGTAAACGGCAGCGCACTAAAAGGCGCATGAAAAGCCATAAACCATATATTGCAAGTAATCCGTCAACGGATCAAAAATGGATCGAAATTTATCTATTAAATATCGGTGACTCAGTGATTTCAGAACTCGGTTGAAAAAAACAAAGCTAGTCTTACATTTCTTCTTGTCGACCAAGCCTAAGTCGCAGCTTTAGTAAGTACTCAGTCAGTGAAAGCATGACCCCTGCCGGTCGGACACACACCACTCAGGCTGCAGTCACACCCTATGTCTATCGCATTTTACTTTAACCATCAGCGTGTTACAGGTATGCGGGACAACCCTGAGTGGTTGGTCATATATATATATATATATGAAAAAAAATCATCAAAACTCACCCATGGGCACGAAAAACGAATAAATATTTTTTTTTGCCCAAGATAAGATTTCAGAAGCTGTTTCCAAGTTAAGGAATTAAGTTTAATTTAAAATCTCGCTTTTGGCAAGCGTTTCAAGTTCCCCCATAATTTATATCTGAACGCCCACTGCCAGCTTATGCACGATATTTAATTAATTTAAAAGATGGTGTCAAGGATTCATGTAAGCAATCGTGGGCTGTATTTTCGAAATATGCTTTTTGGCATTTAAGATTATATTTAATTTCTCGTACGATCAACTGCTTAAGATATTCTACTTTCGCCACTTAATTGATTTAAAAAATAGACCGATTATCATGCGATAAATCGATCATGTGCCGTATTTTTGAATTTCACTTATATAAGCTTTGGTGAAGGCTTACATGTATATACTCGAAGTTAAAATCATATTTAGCTTTGCTTGGTTTAGTTAGGACAGACTGCTTCGGCCACGTAATTTATTTAAAAACTAAACTGAAGATCTCTTTGGGCGATAAACCGATCGTGTGTCGTATTTTCGAATTTCACTTATATAAGCTTTGGTGAAGGCTTACATGTATATACTCGAAGTTAAAATCATATTTAGCTTTGTTTGGTTTAGTTAGGAGAGGCGGCTTTGGCCATGTAATTTATTTAAAAAATAAGCTGAAGATCCCTTTGGATGATAAGTCGATCGTGTACTTGTGTAAGCTTACGAATTTTACGTATATAAGGCTTTAAAATCATATTTAGCTTTCCATATAATCAAGTGGTTAGGATAGGTGGCTTCTGGCCCATTATACTGTGTTTTCTGTTTAATCTAAACAAACCTACAGTCGACACAACCTCCGCTACGAATATGAGTTATTCGACAAGCAGTGATACTTACATCATTAGTGAGCGTAGTTTTGATTCCATTTCATTGCTTAACGATTAAAGTGAGAAATAAAAATTTCGGATCAAATTTCTTCTGTCCGTCCATAAAGCAAAAACTTTGCATCATTTACCCACCTTTACAGAATTGTTGCAATTCTATATAGAATTAAGTCAATTGCGACAGCGCGATACACAAGTAAATGTCGTATACAAGGGAGCGTGTCGCAGTTACGGGTATTGAAAATATCATTGTAAGTGGAATGAAAATTGTTTCTTATTTTTATTATTCCTCTGCCCAAGGAATAAATCTTTTCGAATTTTTCAACTATCTTACCATAAAGCTCCTAGGAGAAGGTGCTACTTCATTACGGTCTTTTTGTGCTAAACATTTTTCACGCAACAGCTCTGGATTTTATTTTAGCGAAATAAAACGCACAGAGTCATCCAGGACATATCTGTAAATTTTAGCAAGAATCATTTCTAACGGTTTTTGAAAAATTGTTAATAATTTTACGATTTCCAAAGACCGACTTTTTTCTTTTAGTAAAAAAAAAAATTGATTCGTTAAGAAATAAGAATAAATTTGCTAGTAATGCTGATGCTATACCTATTGAACATCTATTGAGGGAAGAAAATATATTTCATCACGAGCTTGAACGAGTTTCTCGAAATTCACCGTTAAAATGTTGTTTTCGAATAGAAAATTTAAGATATTTTTAAGTTTAATATCCTTTCTCTTCCATGACAGAACAGATGGTTACGAAATCATTGTTCTTGTTGTTGTTGTTTCAATTTACTCTGAACCTGATAAGGTGGTATATACACATGCATCATCTACGGATGGCACATTTTATAAAGCAACAAATATCGCACCTTGTTTTTACAACTTCAAGAACAAAAAAAAAAAAAAAATCAACTGACATAAAATTCAAGACATACTTTGCAGTTCAAACAGCCTGCAGAAAAAATGATGCTCAATATGAGTTTTATGGTACAACAAACGTTTCAAGAGTTGCTTGCATAGTTTTTATATACGATATGCGCCCCTCATCTGTTTTGCTCCCCCATTTACATAAAAAACCTCAAATGTGTGAATTCGTGCAACGTGTCTGTCTGTATGTTGGTTCATTCTCCCCGAATGCAAAACGTCATTTTTCTTTTATAGAAATGAGAACGATCGACCAACATTTCATGTTGGAATTTTTGTAAGAGAATTTTTTTTTTATTTTTTTTTTTTTTAAATTGTGGTAAACATCACACACATACTTAGAAAGTATACAGTCAGAGCGGTATCGATTGAACTTAAAGGCAGAAGGTTACAGAAACGTTGTATACGCGCTTTGGTTAAAAACGAATCATTAACACCTACCGTCACTAACAGCGGAAGAGCAAGCAATTGCAACAACAAATCGAATACATTGCTTTCTTAGCTAACTTTAACGCATCGTAGTGTAGATCTTCAGATACGCAATCACCCGGTCACCCGGTCGCCCGGTAGCTAATAGAAGAGCTATGAGCTCAAGTGACTAAAAATATATTCCTAAGCTTAACAAAAAGAACCTCCTGCTTACAACAACAAGCCATGTTCAAAATTATTATTATCTACAAATCAGTTAGGAAGACTTTGAAAAAGAAGAAGAAGGATTTGTATTCAAAGAGTTGAACCCTTTTTGCGAATACTCACCACAGCATTGGATAACAGATGTCTGTGTGTGTTTTACGTCTGCACCTGGTATGAAACCTTAATCAGACGGGTTGCCTACAACCATTGGCAATCGAAAGTAAGTTGATTGACGACGCCTCAGGGAGAGAGACAATCCCCATTGAAGGGGGCCTCGCTACCCTGAAGTACCGCAATAGAAAATGGGTGTGGGCCAAATAGAGCCATAATGCAGCAGAAAATGTTTATAGGGAGCACCACGAAGAGGTGAAGGTTTCGGCACTTCTATGGGTAAACCAAGGGACCCCATAGTTTCGCTCCCCAGCATTGGATAACAGTGAACGCATTACTAAGAGAAAGAATAAAAAGACAAATTGACTTTTGAAATGACTTATAGCCCTCTTCTGACCTTAAATGATACCGCCGAGTTTGTCAACAAATTGATTATACGATTTTAAAAATGTCATATGTAGGGGGAAGTCGTAAGTAAAAATTTACAGTTTTTCGTTTCTTAATAATTTGAAATATTTCGAAATAAAAACGAAATATAGCGAACTTTTTGGCTGTGTCGGGATAAAGCATTTTTCGGACTTACACGATAATTGTAAAATCGAAGAGCAAAATATGCGCACTTTTGTTTGTTTATAACGAATCGTATCACGATGGGAATCTCAGTTATGTATGAGAATTTTGAGAATAATTAAAATGTCACTGTTGTTGGTTTATAGTTCATTGATAAACATAAAAAACATCAGGCCATACACAGTTTGGAAATGCAATACGAAACAATCGAAAAGTCCAAATGAGCCTAAAATGCTCGCTTTGGTAGGACCAGGGTTAAAGGTAAGAACATAAGACATCTCTTTTAAGAATGCATTCTTAAAATTGGCGTCGACAAGTAATGATTATCTTGTGTGCCATCGTTGCCTATTCCATCTACTTACAGACTATCTACATAACATAAGTTACGAATCGTATAGTCACGTGTACAGAGTTTCTACTGAGTTCCTAGGCTGTCTGTGTGGACTATTTCCTAATCATATCACTTTAGTTAATCTGATCGGAGCATTTATTTAAAAGAGAGCAAAAAACACGAAAGGGTTTTTATTAGCTTTGCTAGGAGGAAAAGCTAAACGAAAACCTCTGACCTAAGGACAAAAAGGGCTTTGGAATCCATAATAGTTCTTTTTTGGCAATATGTTCGCATTCTTTGAAATACAATGCAGAAGTAGTTCATCTTTCATTACAAAACAGAAATACAGACTACTTCTTATATATCCGTTGTAATCATTTGCACATGATGATGTCACAACAACATACAAATCATGCAGCGCTTGTTGTTGTTCTGAGCATGAGAATGCAAAATGATATTCGTTGGACAGAACATATGGTCGGAGTGTCGAGAGATGCAGTCACGGGCCCAAGGATTTTTAAAACGGGTAGAAAGAATTAATTCTCTAAAGTCGTTATGCGTGCCCTTTTTAACGACCATATCTGGCCAAAATTAGATTATAACTAGCATTTCCTAGTCTCCAATTTATGCTAGGAGTTGTTAGACCGCCTACAGCGAAAGACTCGGGTGATCATGGGCACCAAAAGCGTACCCAAAACTCTGGAGCGTCTGCATATTATGGGCAGTGTGTGCTTATGTATAGGTAAATTAATTGTTATACAGAGATAAGATCGATTAAGTCTTTTACGAGGATCACAAGACTTACTCAGCATTCACAACCGCTCGTCCTGCCAATAAATCTTACGACACTCTACCGCGACTTATCATTCTTTAATCCAGCAGTTGTCTAATCAGCAGTGTTTAATCAGCAGTGATCTTTTCCACCGCGCCTGATATTTTCAATTTTAAGTCAAATGCACAGACACACTACTCCCTTCTTCCTTCTTCCTCTATCTATAACTTTTCCTGACCACTATTCTGCCTACACGTAAAGAGGACGTACCCTGAGTGAAAAAAAAAATTCATTTCCACTAACTACTAGAATTAACAGAGTTATTCGATTTCTACTCTATCCTCGCTCATAACTATTACTACTGCACCCCAAAAGGTTCTTATAAAATAGACAAATGAAACTAGTAATCAAAACATAACACTTATCGGGATAAAAGCGCATAAAGCAAACCTTCCAAGATTTCTTTTAAAAATAACAAATTCTAATAAAATCTTTAAGCGTATAACCTACTGCAAAACACTGCAATACGAAAGAGTTTCTTTTTTGATAATATATTTTTGTAAGAAAAAAAGATAATAAATTATTTTTATTAAGCATATATTTAAGTATTAATAAAAAAAAAATGATTTATGAAAAACGTTAAAAAATTGCAATACAGGATCCAAATCGAATGGACTCTGCGGCATGTAGCTTAGCTGATGCAGTATTAAATCGCGAAGAGAAAAAGCGCGTAATAAACGAAATTGATATAAACATTTAGAAAAAAAAAAAAAAAAATTATCTTAAGCTTATACATGGCTAGAGCTATACAGCTAGAGCAAAAAGTGTGTACAGGATTCCAAATATGTTACTTTTTCTGTCATTGGCGAGTGTTTGAACATTTTCGGCTAAAAAAGGACAGATTTTCTTTCCTCTAGTTCAAGTGCTTTTATTGTTGGCATACCCTTTACTATTATCTACA
>KK502930.1:91131-103628 GCA_000688735.1 Glossina austeni | reverse complement strand
AACATATCAATGAATTTCACGCTTCTTCACGTCGTCCAGAAACGAGTTACGCGGTAATTGATTTCGTTTTCCCCAAATTATAACTAATGAAAACGGTCTTTAAGCATGGGTGTCGAAGTACGTCTTTTGGATGGATGGACCGACAAATCTCCATCAGATTTTTTAGATGTCGATGATTAATGAAAACAGTCTTTAAGCATAGGTGTCGAAATACGTCTTTTGGATGGATGGACCGACAAATGTCCATCAGATTTTTTAGATGTCGATGATTAATGAAAACAGTCTTTAAGCATAGGTGTCGAAATACGTCTTTTGGATGGATGGACCGACAAATGTCCATCAGATTTTTTACATGTCGATTGGTGACGTTGTAGGACGTTATAGCGTGTAGGACGTGCGATAGTTTCTTTTGGATGTTTGCATACATCTTCGGTAGTATCTGTAAGACGTGAGGTCACTTATTAATCGTTGATGATTACCTCGCGCATATATGGAGGAATTCATATATTACAGCACGGTTCCGGGAATCTGCTTAAGTAACCGGGTAGATGAGAATCACGGTTACCAAGTCAATATTCGCGGGTTCCAATCCCATGTGTGACGAAGTTTATTTTGGTCATAATTGTAATGAGCTCTTAGTCGGTAAAATCGGTGACCGATTGGGCACGCACGCACAGGACTGACGCCGCCTTTTTCCCTCTCTCTCTTTTTCCCCTATTTCACAAAAGGAAAAAACATGTTTTACTTAAAAAAAATTTTATGAAATATTGAAAAAGACCAGATGTGCAGATGTTTCTGTTGACTCTACACCAAAATAATTTCAGAGAAAAGAATGGCTAGTGGAGGAAATGAGCTCAGAACTTTACTTGGATTAGAGGTAGTCGTACCTTATGGAGTTTTTAACGCATCCTATAAGTGTTTCAAACATTATGGTAAAATCAATTTACCCATCAACTCACAGAATTGAATATAAAAGCGTAGAAGCAATAAAACCTGATCGTTAGTAGACAATACTTATAAAAGTAACAGTGGTCCAGCGAATTTCACACAATCATAAAAAAGAGTTTTAGAAGCTTACAAAGTCAACTTTAAGCAAATAAAAAACTTGATAAATTCTTCCAAATTAACGGCTGTGGTATGCAGTGAAGAAATTAGTGTTTATAACAAAAACGAACGACACACAAGAGTTTATGATGAATCTCTCTCAAGATTCACATGTATTTCATAATACCTTTCTAAATAGCAGAAATAGTTTTCGAGGATCCCACACACAGGCTGTTTTTTCATTACAAATGCTTTTCAAAGGATTCCGCTTTTGAAATCTTTCTTAGTAAGACGACGCATATTGACATTTATTGCGTCATTTTATTGAAAACAACTCGTTTCTGAGACATAAAATTAAGGGCAACTTCTTGCAAAACTAACCTTTCGGCCTGCTTTACGAAGGGTATGTCACCTGGTCTCCTAGACGTCCAGCTAATATCGGCAGCATGAATTGCCCACCAAGCTAACAATTGTTTTCTACAGAACATGGTTTCCGGTGGCAAATTCTTTTTTAATTTTCCAACACTTCTGCCTTAAAACAGCCGCACTATGATTGGGTCAGTCTAGAAAATCATAAGGCTTGAGACTCGAGTGTCAGGGCAAACCGAAAGGCACCAACTGAAGCCAGAGAGGAAAAACTTTTGAAGCCAAACTTTGAACTGACAATGCTTTTAGTCCGTCTAGTGATCACAGCAGTCTTTCCGCTTACAGTTGACATTTCACTTTATTTCCTTCAAAATTTGCATTCGACTCAATTCAATAAAAATTTTTTAAACAACTTTTCAGACATATTCGTACTTCTACTATAAAAAGATGTTAGCCAATTAGTAATTCAGTTTATATTCCGATTTTTTATTACTTTACCCTCATTTATTTTATACATCGAAATCACCTGGCGACACAAAATGTGACTCTTTTTTTCTTCATTTATTAATTTCCAAAATTTTCTTGCGATTTTAGACGCACTCTTGGGTGAACCAAACTTGATTTCAATGGCTGATCTGTGAATATAAACTCTCAGTCTTCTATTGTTGACGCGTGAATAGTGACTATGGATGAAGACGAAATGATACGATTGGACAGACGGGCGGATTTAATTAAATAAAGCGAAGTCTCCTATTATTGATGCATCACAAATGACTATAGATGAAGATGACACGATTAGACAGACGGACGGACGGACTTAGTTAAATAAACCTATGTATATTTTGTGGCACGAAGACGCAGTCGTGTCCTTCCAGTAATGTGTCGAGTGTACTCTTTCGAGCTAATTGACATTAATTTATGTATTTAATGTTTCAAAGGCGTCTAAGCGTCACGAAAAAATCATTTAACCTACAACAATAAGCCAAATTTTCATTTTCATAAATTCATTTTTTAATAAAGAAAAAACCAAAGCGCTTTTAAAGAATTTATACATTTTTTTTTACCACTCTATAGTCATTTAGGGAATACCTCCATTAATGCTGTAAAATCCGAAAGGTTTTCAAATTCTCAGAAAAACATGAAAATTTCCCAGAATACTGAACAAGTAATCCGAGCTCCACAAAAACCCTTTGAATCTTTAGGCTGACTACGCTTTTTTTTTTATTTATTTATTTGTTTTACTTTTTTTTTTTGTGTGTGTGAACAGTTTGGTATGTTTTTACCTGAATTTTAATATGACATTCACCGAAAGGAATCCTCAGGAAAAAACAGAAAATCTGCTTTAAAACAGAATTGAGGAAAAAAAAAAGAAACACGAAAAAAAACCCTCGACGCCTGCACACGTGCCTTAATATCACTCATTCGTTGGCTAAAACTCATCAATTTTGTAGATAAAAGCGGAGACACTTTTGGCTGTCAGTAGTTTATGTATATACATATGTAAATATATGTGAATGCTTATAGGTATTGTGTGTGTGTGTGTGTGTGTGTGTGTATATTAAGGTTCTCAATGTTCACTTGGAGTACGCTTTGTCAGCTACATTCGAGTTATTCCGTATTTTAGTGTGTATGCTGGACGAGTGTGTTTTATTTTTGTTGATATTGAAAAACTCGCGCAGACTTTTGACAATTTATGTGAGATTGATTGTGGGCGACTCTTATTGAATGTTCGGTAAAACCGATACACTTTATATGGCGCATGTAGATACGTACACACACGCATATACACACACACATACATGTATATATATATATAAGTATATACATAAACATAAATCTGAACTTGAACATCATGAGATTAGAATTTTTTTTTTCGTTGTTTTTTCTAAAATTTCGGACAAAGATTTTAAGAAATATACGAACGGAAATGCTTTGAGTTTCTAGGGAGTATCAAGGCAGAAATCGCATGCACATCTCTCTTTCCCTCTCTATAACTTTCTATTTCTCTCTATCTCTCTCTCTCTCTGTCTCTATCTATCTATCTATCTCTATCTCTCTCTATCTCTCTCCATCTCTATCTATCTATCTATCTCTTTATTTCTCTCTCTCTCTCTCTCTCTCTCTCTCTCTCTCTCTATCTCTCTATCTTTCTCTCTCTATCTATCTTTTTCTATATATATCTTTTTCTCTCTCTCTCTCTCTTTCTCTATATATATCTTTCTCTCTCCCTCTCTCTCTCTATCTATCTCTCTCTCTCTATCTATCTATCTCTCTCTCTCTATCTATCTATCTATCTATCTCTCTATTTCTCTCTCTCTCTCTCTATCTATCTATCTATCTCTCTATTTCTCTCTCTCTCTCTCTCTCTGTGTCTCATAAACATTTTTAAATCCATTTAACTAAGAGATGATACATTTTGAGATTTGTTAATAAAATTCATTAATTAAATGCCACAAAAAAGGAAAATCAATAACTTTGCCCGACTCTTTACATTTCACGTATGCATCTATCTTTTGGCCGTTTACTCTCGCTTTTCGATCGTCATTGTCGTACATCGACCGTTGTTGTCAGTCAATAAACGGACATAGAGACAAAGAAGCCGCTTTCAAGTGTTTATTGACCACATTTGAATAAAACAAGCAACAAGACTTTTGTCCACAAAAACCAAATAAAAACTGAACCAAACCAAACACGCACACATTAAAAATTGAACAACGGCATCAATGCAAACGGTAAAGAAATAATCAAAAAAAAAATAAAATGAAAAAGTTTTTGTTGTTATAGTAATTTTCATCAGCCGTAAGGTCGCTTCAACATCAAAGCTACTGACCAAGGTTACGTATGTACGATGATGCAACAATTTATGTTGTATGCAACTTCAAACATCGAAAAGCCAACAAGATTGCTCAACATCCGTAAGAAAATCTGCCACACAAGCAAAAGACAGTCATCGATAGGATGTGCGAGCACATTCACATAAACTCATACTCATACTCATAACAATCGAAGGATAACGAAAGAGTGTCTGTTTTCTGAACCAATGAACGTAAAAAAGCAAATAAAACAAGTGCCTCTTGGCATCGGCAAGACCAAGTTTACCAACTTGAAATTTGCATTTAGTCATGTTTTATTTACCCGAGACAGTCAACAACGGAAATCTCCTACACTTCGATAAACTTCGATAATTTTGTGCATATAGGCACGCATGTGTGTGTCCACGCAGTTGCATTTGTGTGTGCGTGAGCGCGTGAAAACGCAAACAACTGTGCGATATCAATATCAAATCAAAGAAATTGTCTTCAAAGCCGATCAGATGACAAGAGAGATTACAGGGTAACAGCAGCTTAATATTGTCAAAAGTTGTAGCTCATTGCGTTTCGATGTCTGCCGTCTCGTAAGAACGTCAACGATCGTTTAGATGAAGTTATTTAAAGTTTTCGCATCAATGTGCATCAATCAACGACAACTGAATGAATCGTATCATTCGGCTACTACGACCCATCATGGTTACGTATCCTAAACTGAAGACTTCGAAAAGCTTGTTTTTTTTTTTTTTTTACAATTAACGCTCTAGAGCGCTAGAGCGTTCGTCTATTTGGTATTTGATTTAAGTAGAAAATTTATCATCATCTCACCATCGCGTCTTTGACTCAACTCCATGGGGAATGCTCGTGCTGTCCTAAGAAAGAAATTTCAATACATTCCGTCACTTGTGACATGTTCGAAGAGTGACGTAATATTGTCACTTCCCTATAATTTTTTTTTTTTTTTTATTTTTCTACCTTTATTAAGTAGCTATAAAGCATTTCTTTATTTATTTTCGCGATAAAATATCAAAACATGCAAAGACTTGATTTCAGGCGGACACTTGTGGAGCTTGGGCTCGAAAAGGTCAACGTATTCCGGGAATAGTAAATGCTTTGGAAAAAGGTTTAATTGCTAATATTGTATAACGAATAGTAGCAATGTAGCGTAAAAGTTAAGCGTAGGGTGTTTTTGGAGTTCACAGGACTACTTTTTAGACCCCACCATTTATAGGGATTAGCATGAAAAGCAAGCTCTTATGCATGTGATATTTTCAGCATCCTTCGATGTGTGCCTTTACACGAAAAAAATGTATAACTTTTGGGCCTAAGCATCAAAAGTGTGAGTGAATAACTTTACTAGGCGAAGTGGTGTCTAATCGTTCGCCTTGCCAGGGTATAGCATTTTTGCTTGTCTACTATTAAAGTAGTTAACCAACCAACATTCTTAGAATTATGGATGAAACAAAACGCTCCACCCATTACGAAAAAGCTGATCGTAAAAGGCTTTCCCTACGTCCCCTGCTCTTCCATGCTCTCAAAAAGATTAAGAGTTCGAGTGTCGACCACAAAAGCTGTTATATCGTAACGCTTTCTGCAGAAAATTCGCACATTTCCTACAATTTGAAAAACTTGTCATTAACGTTAAGCTAAATTTAACGGAGTTAGTGCACATTTAACCGAATCTTGTGCTCTCAGTTTAATTTTGAAATGTCTAAGCGTTACTTTTGAAGACTGTGAACTTTTTCATATATTATCAAGGGGGGGAAAAATCGAATATCTGCTTCTTATTCCCAATTGACGCTCATGAGTAGACGAGTAGATAAGAATCGCCTCTACAAGTTCGTGGATGTCCACGGGTTCACACCTCAATGCGGTAGAGTTTACTTTGATCGTAGTTGTATGCAGTGGTGTTGTCGAGCCGGAACGCTCCGGAACGTCGTTCCGGTACTTCCTTTTTGGACAGGAATGCGTTCCAGAACTAAAAATAATTTCTGATAACGAGAATTTATAATAAACATTAGAAGAAAAAAATATAAAATTTTAAAAAAGTGAAGATTTCATACATAAATTTTAATGCAAGCGGATCGTACGTTAGTTATCCCTGGTATAGTTTATTGCCATACCCAATTGGAGGAAATCTACCCCCCCTTCGTCAAATTTGGGACATGAGACCGCACAGAGCGGCCGCCTACCCAGGATCGGCCCTGTCTATATAATTATATATACGCATTCCGGTAAAAAAAAAAAAATTAGCACAACACCACTGGTTGTAGGGATTGATTGGTCGCTCGGTAAAGGCATAACACTTACCGATTGGGTATACACTCAAGTGGCTGCGATCGCTTCCTTGTCTCGTTCTCTATCCTCGCTTCTTTCTGTCCTTCACCCTACTACACGAACAGGGGACATATGCTGAGAGATTGATCATATAATAAAACAAAAAAAAAAAATGGACCCACTTTGGTCGAAATAGAGAGGTATACTATGCTACTACTGGCTAAGAACTCTCTGCGATATGTATTTCTAAGAGAAAACAAAAGTACTGAGTCATTATGTCCATCCCTCTCTTAACGCTAAACATATAAAATATTTCTTAAACTATTTCTCGTTGCAACTGTGATAAGTTTTGAACAAAAAAAAAAAAAGAAAAAAAAGCTGCCTGACTGAAAATAAAACTCTTTTCACATAAACTAATGTAATCAACCTACCGCTGCTATTTGCGTGCAGCAAAAACACAAAAAAAAGTTTTCATTCACAATTTACATACAAACAGATTTGTTAAGCAATTTAGCTACTATTGCTTTCTCGGACTAATTACATTCATCAATGTAACAGGAACGCACCGACGCACCGACGCACCGACACATCGACGCACACAGATATGTAATATAAACATCTAAGAAACGACCATCGAGGAAGGTTTGTTTGTGTCCAACGTTCAGCAAAATAAATGCAAAACATGAAGAAATCGTGTAATTAGATAAAAAATCTGGAGAAAAAAAGAAGTAAACACTAAACAAACTACAACAAAAACATTTAAGCTCACAAGATATGACCATACATTCAACATCTATGTTGCATATACATTAGCTAAGGAAAGACCGGCACAGCAATCCAACTAAGCCACTTGCGTCCATATGTAAAGTAACATACGTTTATGTATATGTGTTTAGTTAAATAGATAACTTTCCGAAGGAGCGGAAGAAGTGAAAGAAATCTTATGGTCGGTCTCGCTATAATGCTATTATTACTCGAGACGTAGAGTAATTTATCAATTTTCAGGGAATATTTACGTATGTTAGATATCATCAAATATCTTAACACTAACACACTAACTCTTGTATTAGCTAAGCTTGATTTCCCCTGACATCTTCATGTCACAGTAAGTACGCGATGTGTAATCTTCTCGAACTCGAACTCGTTCACTTGTTGTTCACTCCTATATGTATGTAATTTGCATAAGTTATAAAAAAATGTTTGCAAACTTTTATACGTAATTATATAAACGAATCAGTCCGCAAAGCGTTTTGTTGCAAGTTTTTCGGTGCGTATATATGTCTGATATCGAAGGCGTAGAGGAGAACCAAAAAAAAAAAAAAAACGCAAAAACAAAAGTGAAAAGCCACAGAAACCACATGACGAAAATTAGAATACGCACACATATGTAGTCATAGATCCATAGACTACACTATGTACACACGTACACTATGTGCATTTTTATGCGTCAGTTAAAGTCTATGCATTTAAGCTTATTAGGCTTCCAATTCCTGTACAGTGGGAATTGTTGAAATATTTCTGGAAACTTCACAGTTTAAAAAAGTGCTTTCTTTCGAATCCTAAAAGTTTTTGAAATTCACATTTCGACACCACATTACCATCTGTGGTACTTACTTACTTGTACTGAACTTGGAATACTCGAAAAAAAACAAGTAAAGCAATAGCACCTGCCCTTGGAGCCCATTTTCGATTTCAAACATCTATTGAATCAGTAAGCAAATCTGCCAAATAATTTTAGATAACCAACTCGTTAAGCGAAACTAGAAATTTGGAACCTCTTCTCAATTTGGCTCCATTAGTAGACCACGTGAAATCTTTAATGTATGGAGCAAACTACAAAGAATTTGTGATTTTTTTCAAGATCCCTGCAATTGTTTAGCTTTTTTTACGCTTGCATAAGATGCGTTCATTCCTTTTCAAGCTTAACCTTAATCTGAGGAATCGAGGTAAAAAAACGTTTGATGAATTTTAGTAATATATGTCAGTTTTCATCTCTTTAACTTTACTCAATAAGTTCGTAAGATGACACATGGATATCGTCACGACAATACCGACCTTCAAAGAAAATGTGTGGAAAGCTTATGACATCGGGACCATTAGTTTACAAGTTATAGCTGTTTTAGCGACGCTACTTTTGTTAGCTAGAGTCAGCACAGTGCAGGATGTTAGCCGAAAGTGAGTCTTGCGAGGCCGACTGTCACTTTAATAAACTTAAGCTAAGTTTTTAATGCGAAGTTTCTCCTACCCTTACCTATCCTCCTCCTATAACTTACAATCGGACTCATAAATGTAGCCATGCTGTCGGTCTTTGCAATGAACTTTCCCCTGGCAAATAAGTTGCAGGCCAACCTCCTATCTACAAGTAGAGGAATATACAGAAATAAACCATTGATAACCGTTATATATCACAAATATATGTCATATGTAGGTACTGTGGGTTTTGCTTCCTTTTTCAAATTTTTTCTTCTTCCCAAAGTTCTTTTACGATATCTGAGATTGTTCGAAAGAATCTTTGGCCTTGCATCACCAATTTTTGAGAAAGGTTTGTGAAATTCAAGATATAGAGGACTTGTATAGATAGTGTGATCATAAAATTCCCCAAAAGGATGTTTACATCGATCTTCCGATCGATACTCAATAAGATTTGCATGTTATTGAAATTTTCCGAATTTTTACAAATTGATACAATTTTCCAACTATTGTAAGCCAGTTTCTAAGTAGTTCTTAGGCACTCGACGGTTATAATATATATGTATATAATATATATATAATATAATATATAATATAATATATATATTAATAATTAATTAATATTATCATTAATAAATTATCATTATTGCTGTTGTGTTGTTTGTTGATTGTTGTGTTGTTGTTATTATTATTATTGTTATTGTAAATCATTGAGGGAATGAGTGTCTTCCACACAAGTATAAAAACGTTGATGGCTAGAGAGAAGCAAATGAGGAGATAAATTGTTGTGCTTGTAGAGTTCGAGCGTTCAGTATAGTCGCGTGAGCCAATCGCAAGTAAAGCATGGTGTTTACCTGACTGGGAATTAAACCCGGATATGTCAACCGGGCGCTACGCGTTCCCTGAAAATATTCTACAGGTTTACGTCAAGTAGCAAATTTTTCTACATAAAATTTGTGACTGTCAAAATACACACACACAGCAGAGTAGTGAGTCGGAAAAAGTTAAATTCATTTAAAATTTCTTATCTTGATCGGGTATACGTTCAAATTATAGATTACGTAAGGAAAGACTGAAAGACTGAAAGACTGAAAATATTGCTTGTAAAACATATATAAAAATATTCGTTATGACGATATAAAATCCCCACAAGAATCGCTGTTATTTTTAGGAATGGAATCGGATTCAACACATTGATGAATATCTGATAAATATTTCACAGCACGCGGCCAGTTCACTAAAGTGCAGTTCCATTTACTTGTGTAAAATATTTCCATTTCATTCCAGGTTCAGCAGCATTGACTCCGACATCTCCCTATATAATTAGTATATAACTTTCAAAAATGTTTAGAAATTATCGAGAATTTCGTTTCATATATTTTCATGAGAAACTTATGCGTACTATAGGTTAGTGGGAGGTTAAAAACCGGTTTTTGATTTTCACCCTAAGATGAAGTGATAATCATAATGAAATCTAAAATCCCGTAATTCCGATATAAATATCGTAAGCCTATCATAAAATAATGTGCTTTATCTATAAAATATTTTTTTTTTTTTATTTTTTTTTTTTTTTTTTTTTTTTTATATCCCGAAGGTGCCCGAAACATTCCATATACGTATGCTTGCGCATATATGTTTACGAAAATGTTTTTACCAATAGACATAAGACGATTGCTTAAACCTAACCTCCCAACACTTCGTTCCTTAAAATAACAAGAGCAACAACAACAACAATAAGAAAATTATATGGAATATGCCATGAAATTCATGTCTGCAAATAACGAGACCAAGTATATACATACACACATGCACATATATATATATATATATATATATATATGCCTCTTTATATTCTCATTCATACACTGGCACCGCGCAAACGGATACAAATGTGAACAAACACGTTGTGTTGCAATTCGATATGAAACGATGCGATACTACATTTATGTGTACGTACGTATGGTACGTATGTATGTATGTATGTATATACGTTGGTTAACAAAATGGCAAAAAAGCAAAAATGAACAAAAAATTGGCAAAATTGTTTGTGCCAAAGATATGCCACAGAAACGGAAAACTTGGCCACACATACACTTATATCACAACCTTAAAAAATGGAAAAAAGCCCTTCATACGGAATATATTTAAATCCCCATTATGGTTGTAATAGCTGGCAATGCTCCAGCTTAGATTTCATATAATTCATTTTATATATGTATTCACATTCACATACACCCAGACACACTTTTAAATACGTGTATATAAAGGGCGAAAATAAAAAAAAAATGTTCTCAAACCGTTCACAATGGAAATGAGGTCTTGTGTAAAAGGAAGAACAAATATTGCGCATGATCAATGCCCATATATATATATATATTTTCTTATATATATACGGAGATATATATAAATATATATATATTTTTTTATACATCAGCACTCTTATGTAGGTAGTCATATAAGCGAGTAACAGCGTGCGCGGCCATCATTGTTGATGGAAATGTTACAGTTTTGATGACGATGAAAACATAAAAGTATAGGAAAAAAAAGGAAAATTTTTGTGGACACACAAAGACATTTAAACATGCGAAATATTGTAACGCAATATTTTATTCTACTATCTATGTTATAACACTAAACTAAACGCGCACGTACACGCACATACAATAATAATATAAATAAAACAATGTATTATTTTTTATTTATATTGCAAGCATATCGGTAAAGAGAGCACGAAAAACAACAACACAAAGTCGACCATTAAATACTCTACATCACTTCGGATAGTACGGCAATTGATTTATTTTCGTGATGAAATGCCGGTTTTCTTCTTATATGGGAGGCGCCCAAAAGGTGAACTGGCGCGCCCTAATTAATTTCCATGTCAGAAATCTTGCTGTTCTGCATTTGTTTTCGTTATAAAATGCTTAAGTTACACTTCACTGCCATATTGCGACTATCAACTTAGTATTCACGAGTTCATCTCATCTCAGTGTAGTAGAGTTTACTTTGCTCATAGCTTTAGTGAGTCGATTAGGCACGCACTCTTTAGACTGAGGCTATCTCCGTATCTCTTTCTTTTTCCTCACTTCTTTCTGATTATCACCGTGATACACAAATAGTCGACATAATCTGGATAATTTCTCACATCAGGTGCAGATCTATATTTTTGCATTCCCTTATAGAGATTGATTTTCACAAAGCAGAGCTACTTTGGTGCAGTTAACTTTTTATTTTCAATTTGCTATTGCGGAGCAATTTTCATCGTAAGATATTAGAAATGAAAGCCTTTTGCCATAACAAGGTAAAGCATTAAAAAGATTGTCCATATCTTTCATATCAATTTATAAAGAAATTTTGAAAACAAAAAAATTTTTTTCATGCAAACGTTTCCAAATAAGCCTTTGTATGAGAAGTGAGAAGTTTGACTCAATACATTTTCAATGCCGTTCATTGTGGGAGGGGAACAGGTCAATGTATTTAATTTCATCAAAATATCTCACGAATTGGGGTCTTTAGGTTAAAGCCAAACACGCGTGGGCGAATATCAGACGGACAGACAAGCTTAAATCGACTCAAATAATAATTCTGTACGGATCGGTATAAGAAGAGAAAGTCCAAGCCCTGAGTGTTACAAACAACCATACAAACTTTATAAAGACCCATATTAGCGAAAACGTGTACAGCATCTTTCAATCTACAACATATGCGATGCATAGCGTAATCATTCACCAACATATCGGCTAAGCTTCACTTTCAATTATTTCATCTAAATAGACAGAAGATAGACGGCAGACGATTGTTATAAAACGCTAA
>KK502930.1:50987-80138 GCA_000688735.1 Glossina austeni | reverse complement strand
ATATATATATAGATATATATATATATATATATATATATAGATATATATATATATATAGAGATATATATATATATATAGACAAACAAAAAAAATTCTCAAGCAGAATATTGAATCGATATTTCCCATGAATTTTAAAAATAATTTTCTAAAATTTTTGTGCTAACGAAGCGTACATCAATCATTTCCCGCTTACATCAATCTCGTGTTAGTAACAACTTTTCCAGTTAGATAAATAAAAGCGGTTTCTCAGAGCGAATCAAACGTAACAAAACATAACATATTCAAGGAAAATGTCACTACAGAGAAACAAGCCGAAAGTTTTGTACAACTCGAAACTGATAAACAATCGAATGATTGTTGTAACAACAACCGTGTATTGGTGTATGTAATGTATGCATGCATGCATGCATACATGCATACAAATATATATACTTACTTATGACAATAACGACAACGTAGTAGTACATACACTTACATGCACACAGAACGTACAATTCATTAATAGGTGTCATGTCATTAAAGCGATACAATGATCGAAAGCTATAACACAACACAGCAAGCATTTTGAAGGTAACTCATAACATGATATGTGATTACGTTGGATATTCATCATATAAATAAAGATAACATAAAGGAAAAAAAAATGTTGTGCAACCCTGTATAGGTTTTCAGCTTGACAGGATCCACCTAATCCATGCCTAAATGAATAGTTTAGCAAAATCAAGCTACGATTTCGTTTGCTTCAATTTGAGAGTTCACACCATCTTGAAGTCTACGCTTGAACGTTGCTTTCGAATGCAAATGTAACGGACATGAACTTAGGGATCAGGTGCGATTATAGTAAAATTTTCTACTTCGACTTTTAAAAGTAGACATATGGACACATAGTCGACATAGATATATTTATAAAGACAATATTCCCTTTTCATGGAATTCATGCAATATTGTACCGCTAAGATGGGGAATATCTGAACCTACCGATGGACAATGCGAGTGTAGGGCCTTTACGTATACTACTGTGATCGAAAAAAAATGCGAATTTTTTTATTAATTGAAAAAATCTTTATTTATTCCTTCAAATCCCTGCTCTCCCTCTCGCTCTCTCGCTCTATCTCTCTCTCTCTCTCTCTCTCTCTCTCTCTCTCTCTCTCTCTCTCAACATCACGGTTTCCAAAGTTGGACGCAATACATTTATGCCAACGTTTTTTCCAATCGTCGAAACAATTGGAGAAATCTTTTTGGTGCTTGCTTTAAATACTTTCTTCGGATCGGCTTTTATAACCTCTGTCAAGTCGAAACATTGTCATTCGGACAGTCTTCTGAATTTATTGAACATGCTCTAGTTTTGGAACTAAAATTAGTCGAATTTTTAGCAAAATGTAAAAAATTAATTGTTTTTCAAATCAAGATTTAAAGCGTTTAAGGCAGAAGATATCTTTCAAAATGGTTTAAATTGAGCCGAATAAATGACAGCCACATCAGCAATCTCCCTAATGGTCAAGCGATGATTTTCGAAAACTAAATTTTTAAGTTCCTTGATGTGATTTCCATCGGTTGATGGAGCGCTGCTCGTCTTGAGCCTTCCTTGAAGTCTTTTGTTTATTCATATCACAACCGCATCACCAAAAACCTTTTCGAAGGTCACCACACGGTAAAATAATTATTCCGCCAACAAAAAAAATTTAATGCAAATTTTTTGTTCGAAAAAATCAATTATATGAAAAGTCGACAAACTCGCTTTTGCGTAGTTACAAAGACTCATGTAAACCTGCAGCAACTAAATGCATTGACTTTAAATAGCTGGCAAAGACAGCGCTACCAACAAACATAAAAGAAAAAATTATTCAAGGAGTTCATAACATTTGTTAAGTTGAAAAGAAAACTTCCCTCTACTTTTTGATCACAGTGCTACATATGTGTTTTTCTATACTTTCTATTTACACGTACACAAAATGTCTTTGATGAATTCTTGAAGTTAACAGCCTCTCTTAGGGCCATGAATGTTTTGATAAAAAAGTTTTGACAAAAAATTGAGAAATTTTCCGTTGTGTGTGCCTTTCTTGTGAATCAAATCGTTTCTTTTTCGCATGTTCACAGGCCAGGGTGCAATGTAATTGACAGTCCTTATATTTGCCGGGACACTTCACTGTGAACTTTTGCTTTAACCCATTTATCCTACTTTCAAGACCTTCCTTGCTTGCAAGCAGCTCCGATATTTCTGTTAATTTTGAAGCCGGCGGTTTAATTTTTGCCACCAGGAGAATAACGCTGACAGACAGACAGACGGGCATGTTTCAATCAAGCATACATGTACTTTGCAAACGTTTTGACAAAATTAATACACCTAATTCTCTTTTTACACGATAGATATGTTCCCAAAAAATGCGTGTAAAAAATTCGTGTAAAAAGAGAATTAGGTGTAAACAATATTAAAAAGTTCTTGTTAGACTTCACTTAATTTATTTCGTGCTTACACATTTTAATTCATTAAATATTTTATAAAAAATAACTTCTACTTTGGAAAAAGGGAATTATATCCGAAATTCATAAAATTAAAAATCGTGTTAAAACAAAATAATTCGTGTAAAAAAAGAAATTTTTTTTCTTTTGAACTCATGTTAAATCAAATTCGTGTAAAGAAAATCGTGTAAAAAGAGAATCCTCATCCTTCGGTATAGAAAATAATGCTTTTCCCCATTGAATAAAAGAAAAAATTTCCTGCGGTCCATTGAATGCGATTTTTTCCGACCATTTTTTTTTTCTTTTTGTGTTGGATAGAATTCAATCAGAATCCACGACTTGTTTATTTCCCAGATACTATTCCCTATTCGTCAGACATTGTCTCTTATGGGGCCTCATAGTTGATTTGAAACAACAGATCGAATTCTTAGGACCTAACTAACTATCTAACTAACTATTGCGAAGGTATTGACATGTAAATGGATACTTTTTTCGTAATCCATAGGGAAATAAGCAACAAATCTGCACCAAAACTTATTTAAGAAGAAAAAGTTTAGGTTTTGATATTTCAATCGGCTTTGTAAGACTTGAGAAAATGCCTTGCAAAAGGCACGTGCACACGTGCACATGTTTCGCTTAAAAAACAATAGTGTACATAAATAGCTCAACACTGTAGCTAATAGTTTACATGCATTCTGGCACTTTTTTTTAAAAAAAAAATCAAAAATTCTCGTAATTTTTTGATCAACGCACAATTGTCGTCAGTTTATGATTAAACTACGCGTTTACTGCCTTACGTTAGTGTTGTATTGTTGTGGTTGGAAAAAAACTTCTCTTAGCTTATTTTTATGCGTTTGTAGAAATATTTGACAAATTTAGGAACTGTTTTGCTTCTCTCTGCTAGTACGAAAACGCTTATACTTTTAAGCAAATGAAAGCAATTTGACGCAATTCAATGCATTTGAACTCAATTGCACTTATCCGCAAACACTTGAATTACAGCCATATACATATATAAGTGTTTTCCAATTGGAATCTTTTTGATCTTTTAAAAGAAAAACCAACAAAACGGAATTTTAGCTGGCGTCGTCAGTTGCAACAATTTATCAATACTTTGCAAACAACATCGTGCTGATGCTCTTGATTGAATTTTCAAGCCTTGTAAGCACATATGTTTTTGTGTTTTTGTGTTTTAATTTTTTTTTTTTTTTTGTGGTTTTAACAAAAAAGTCATCATCAAGTCATCATATGATTAAAATGTAGAGTTTTTTGGTTTTTGATCTTTTCCAGATTCCGGTAGCGAATCGGGCTCGCATAAAAGTATTAGGGAGAAACGGCCTTCAGGACCTTCGGATGGTAAGCCAACCCGCGTCAGAACGGTACTCAATGAAAAGCAATTACACACACTAAGGTTAATTGAATGATAACAAAATTAATTAATTAATTGCAATTATAATTTAATGTCATTAATTTATAATTATGTTAATTACAGAACCTGTTACAATGCTAATCCGCGACCTGATGCTCTTATGAAAGAGCAATTAGTTGAAATGACTGGACTATCGCCACGCGTCATAAGAGTGTGGTTTCAAAATAAACGTTGCAAAGATAAAAAGAAAACAATACAAATGAGACAACAACAACAACTGGAGAAGGTAAGCTCAGCCCACCGTCGAAATAAAGTAATTTCGTCGTGATATATGTATGATGATGTATATTATTTGATAGGATGGTCGAAAATTAGGATATGGTGCCATGCAGGGTATTCCAATGATAGCCAGCTCGCCTGTGAGACATGATTCTCCACTTAATTTGCAAGGTATTGATGTGCAAACATATCAACCGCCATGGAAAGCTTTGTCAGATTTTGCTCTTCACGCTGACCTTGACAGCAACGGTGCTATTAACACCCAAACACCAGCTTATCAACAACTAGTCAATCAGGTAAACTTCGAATTATTATATTCACAAAATCCACATACGAGACACAAGACATCCATCCCCACCACATATATAGGGACAAGGGCGCATTGATTATTCATATATTCTGTTTCGTTTCCAAACACGACAAAAAAAGGGCCTATTCAATAAAAAAAAACCCCATGTGTTGGCTTCTCGAAGATCCGCTAAGTTTGGCGTGTAATTTTGGAATTCAAAGATCGTCTAAAGCATGTTTAGCCTTCATAAGGAATACATTTGAACTGTAGCTGTAAGCTTTTTTTGGCTGTGAACGTTCGCCAAAAAGACAGCAATGGATTCACCTATAAAGTGGAGCTTCATTCTCCCTCTTAAAAGTCTCTTCGTTGAGATCGACGGACCTACCTACCTAGTAAATAAGATAACAGTCACGACTTCCAAGTCGGTATTCACGGGTTCAAACCTCATTGGGTTTTATTTATTTTTTTTTACAATGTGATCAGCCATTTAGGAGATGTTCCCTATATGTGCGACCATGGCGATGGTCAAAAAGAGTTACAGGTGGAGCCAGGTTAAGAAAGGGAGTAGTTTGCAGGAATATTCAACTTGAGCTTGTGGGTTTCGCCTATAAAGTGAAGCTTCACTCTCCCTCTTAAAAGTCTCTTCGTTGAGATCGACGGACCTACCTACCTAGTAAATAAGACAACAGTGACGACTTCCAAATCGGTATTCACGGACTCAAACCTCATTGGGTTTTATTTTTTTTTTTTACAATGTGATCAGCCATTTAGGAGATGCTCCCTATATGTGCGACCATGGCGATGGTCAAGAAGAGTTAGAGGTGGAGCCAGGTTAAGAAAGGGAGTAGTTTGCAGGAATATTCAACTTGAGCTTGTGGGTTATTCCAAAGGCGGACGGTGCAGAGTCGCGGTAGAGTGTCTTTTTTTTTTACACTTATCGATGAGAACACATTCGCTAGGGTGCAACTGCAGCCTATCTTGCTCTCCGCTTGCCCTTTTCTTTCTAATCACGACCGTGATACACGCATAAGACGAATCCCTTAAGTGTTTGGTCTTTTTAAAAAAAAAAACAAGAACACAGCATAACCCCAATGGCAGATTAGAGTGAATTATTGGTCACCAAAGTGAATAAATTAATGCCGTGTAATGTCACGAGAATTATTGGCCACCAAGTTGAACATCGGTAGAATGTGACACCACTCCCATTGGAGGGGGCAAATCAATAAAAATCAATCAAAGTTGGCTATCAAACTGGCTTCTCCCTCCCTACTCGATATTTGCTTAAAATAGCACAATTTAGCATTCACGTGGCTTCTCGAGAAGGCGGTTCGTGATTGCACCGGATATCAATTCTAGCAAATTTTCCATCCAAATAATAATTGAGCAGATAGTGTAAGAAGAACATACCAAAGAAGTAAACGCCTACTGCCACAAATACCTTCACACTAGTAGTCATGAATTTTTTCCATGTTCACCTTTGCAGGAAAAGCGTAGTCAGGGTCCTGCTTCTTATTTACTATTTACACAATTATTAGTCAGGCTTTTGGTTTGGTGAACACCGTACATACTGACGGACTACGCTGTACTGGCTTTTTTTGCTGACGTACTTTACCATGACTTGCGCGAGTCTGCAAGTGTAACCGTCAGCTCAAATTCAATTGTGGACGACCTTAAAAGAGACAATTCATAGGGTCGGCTAAAGACGACCACGCCTGCTTTGTATGAATTTAAAAGACAATTAGCGCCATTTTGAAATGTCGAATTAAATAACTGCATAATATTGTTGTTAATACGCTGGAATGGTTGTCAGCCAAACGAATTGAGAAACCGCGCCCAAATCTCCCGAAGCTTTAATTGAAATTTCAATGCGAACATAATTTTACTTGTTACTTATCCATACACATATATATATATATATATGTGTGTTTTTTTTTTGCAGATGCACGGATACGATTTGAATGGTATGCCGCCGTTGCAGGCTCATCAACAGGGACCGCATCCGTCAACGCCGGGGCAGCAATTAAGTGGGCCACCAGGCAGCAGTATGGATTCTGGCATTACCTCCCACCATCATCCGGACAGTACTGATTCGTATGTTACCTACCTGGAAAGCGATGATAGTATGCAAGGCAGTCCATAGAAAACGAATGCAAACGTTTCTAATTTGCTTCTTTTGTTGCCTCACAAACAGAATCCAAATTAACGCTGACGCCTTCATCATCGTCATCAACATGCGCGTCGGCTACATCGAACTCAACATCAGCAACCACATCGGTATCATCGCCACCATCCTGCCCTGCAGGCCGTGGCATTAACAATAATCATCACCATCATCATCATCATCATCATCATCACCATCATCTTCGTCATCATAACAAGAGTAACAACAACACGTTTATGGACGATTGTTCCAGTGACGGTTGCGTACAAAGGCCTTCAGCTACGGAGCAGCTATTACAAATGCTACAAAGAGTTACCGCATCGTCATCGCTGTGAGATCAAAATTTTTATTCTCTACTTCTCATGACTTATGGAAACATAATCGATAAGGGGATGTGTGCAATTCCAACAAATCATTCAGAACGTTCGCGAGTGTCAAAATGAAAATCGATAAGCGACAAATGCAAATAAGATCTCGTCTCTATATAGTCAATCACTCAGACTTTAACGAACTTCAACATTACAACAAAACTAAATAAAAATATAAAAAAAAAAAAACAGAAAAGAAAAAAAAAACAAAAACGCAAGAGAATCTAGATGAACTCAAGTAACATGTATGAAGAAGATCAAGATATTGGAAAAAACTTTTACTTTTACTTTTTCTTTCTTTTTTTTTTTTCTTTTTGTTTCTAAATCATTTTTTACTGAGATTCGATCTACTAACTAAATCTTTTTCTTTAATACCCAATACTCAGGGGTAATATGTTCATTAAGAAAATATTCATTGATTTGAAATCCGTTTTGAAAAAGTCTAATCATTCTAATGCCGAAATGCTCACTTACTTTAAAAGTTTTTTATTTTTAATAGTTATCTGTAAAAAACAAAAAAAACAAAAAAACTGTATAAAATAAAACAAACTTTTTTCAATTTACACAACACTCACATGTACATAAAAAAAAAAAAGAAAACAAAAAATTGTATGAATAAAAAAAAAAAAAAAACAAAATAAAGAAGAATTAGTTAAAAACTTTTTATTAGACCCATTCAATAATGTATATAAGTAAAAAATAGTTATGTAAAAGTTTGTTTTTTCCCTTTTTCTCTTCTCTTCTCTTTTCTTCTCTTTTGTTTTTTTCCTTTATTTGCCTAAGAATCAGAGAAATTAGCCAAACATCACTTGATCTTTATTCTCCAAATTATTTTTCAATTTTGCTACGTGTAATAATTAATTCGAAATACGAACGATCCGGTGCTTGTAAAATTACTGAATATCTGAATATCTTTCTTTAGTCCGATACTTCTTGTGACGAGCTGTTTTAAAATTATTTGCTCTGTACACTAACAACTCAGCACTTTAATGCCAAAAGAAAAAAGAAAAAAGAAAAGAAAATTTTGCCAAAAATGGCAAAATTTTGAAAAATTTTAAAATTTTTTTTAAAAAAAAAAAAAAAAATCAATTATTTTAACTAAAAATGTCTTTAAAATGATTTTGAAATAATTCAAACACACACACACACACACATACACACGCACACACACACACACACACACATACACACGCACACACACACACATGAAATCTTAATTAGTGAAACAACAAAGCGAGTGATTGCGTAACTAGTGAAAGCGGCTCAGATCTAAAACCGCTTTAGGGAATTCTTGCCTATGGCAATATTAATAGGGAACATGTTCGAAAAGGAATCCGAACTAAAGAAAAAACCCCTTCTAGTTAACCATGAATTCTGCGAAGATCGCTTCCAATATAAGCCGCAGTTTACGAAAAAATCATATTCATCGGCATGCTTTACATTTTGAGTTCACATTCAGCTGGTTCTTCAAATATTCTTCTAAGATCCGAATCAACTCAAGACATTTACGAGAAACTTGTTTTGTTTTCTTTCCTTTTGCAAGAGCACAAAAGGCACAGAAGGTCACACAAAATCATATCCAAATCGATCAACGACGTCATTTCCAAGGACCAAGGTCGATAACTGCCGAGATCGCGTAAACTCGATACACCTTGATTATAGACCCACCGTAACGCATAAAGACTTAACAAAGTCCACAGATCTCGATGAAGAATATACGCATTTTTCTTACTAACGAATGAAAAATCTTTCGATTTTAAATTTGCTGTCAAATTACCATCGAGTTTCGAGTTTACTCGATATTAATAGCTATAAATCGGGTCCAAGATAATGCCCCAAGAAATCATATCCAACAAATACCGAACAAGTTCAAGCATATTAGTTACGAAGTTTGGTCGGTACAAGTAAGTTACCAGTGTCGGCCGACCATGAAAAGTTTCACGACGTAATGTGGAGAACGCGAGGAAAGTTTTTGACCAGCAAGCTCAGTGTATAAGGGCCAAAAAGTATTGTAACACAGTAGTAAATATGATAATGCGCTCAACAGTCATTCTGGAACTAAAATGAGCGGTTTTTAAACAGCATATTCCTGAGGTATTTCACACTCACTAGACAAGATTAAGGGCCCAAAACGTCACGTTATATAGCATTATTATAATGTGCCTTCAATGACTTCATCTAGCAACACTCCAAAGGTGAATAAAAGCATAAAAATTAACTTAACAATGCCGTCGCAAGAGAGCTATGAAGTTTTATGTCACATCAGCTTAGAGTTATGCGCAAATAGAAAAACTAACGACTTTAAGGTAAACGGCACATTGAGCGAATTCTTTATTCTGCTATATTCGGAGCAAAACAAACCCAAAAGCTATTTAAGCCAAATTTTAATCTAATAATCGGCAACACATTTCTTTTATATCCCGATCTTAAAATAATATAGAAAACTTAGCATAAAAGGATGCAAATTTACTTCTCACCGGTTTAGGGTAATAAATAGTCCGGTTTTACCGACCACAACTTGATATCTTTCGTTTTTCGGCTTTCTTAGGTTTTATTTATTTTGAATTGAGTTTTATTGCCAAAACATCCAGCAGCGTTTTTTTCCTTTTGATGTACATACATATATAAGAATAAATAAGTTGAAAAAATTAAAAAAACAAAAAAAAAAAACCAAAATAAATACAAAAAATATAAATAATAATAAAATTTAAGAAAAAAAATAAATAAATAAAAATGTTTGCATTATAAATAATTTTATAAAGAAAAACGAAGACCTCTCGTATTTTTAACTTGAACTCTTAAAAACAAATTAAATAGTTTTAGTCTTCATAGAAAATGTTTAAAAAAATAAATAACGCAATAATGAAAAAAAAAAAAAAAACTCTTATAATGAAATTGAATTTATGCTTTTAATTGCTTAGTAAGCCTGAGGTAAATATTTTATCAATCAAATATACGGAGTTGCATAATTTAAACTTCCGGGCGGAGCAATCGCCCTACAGGTTCGAATTTCAATTTTCCCTACTTCACTTGCGGCGAAATACCCAGAAGGATTTGAAGTAGACAGACCCTTAATTATACCGGTCACTTTCTAAATCGACCTAAACTATTCTGTGCATCTGTCCGAACGTTATTGGAAATGGTTCGATTCGGACCACTTTTTCAACCACTTCCCATATAACGCTTTATTTTGTAAGGTCGTTCTACGAGTAACTTCAAGGTAATGTAGAGTAGTTTATGGTGAGCCGCGGCCTCCTATAGTAGTAGTTAAGAAAGCAAAGTTTCTCAAGATAGATGTAAATGCGTGACATCTATCAGGCTCGTCATTTCGACGATTTCCTTGCATTTTTGGTGCATTTGCAGTAGTGAGGAGCAGGCACGTATAGGAGGACCGGTATGTTTAATATCTTCTCAGAACTGCTAGAATGTTATTTATAAATTTGTAATTCCGACTTACTGCTGTTTCCTAGGGACAGATAAATAAAAGTGCGTCTAAGCTGCCGAATGAGTTGCATGTTACCAAATTCATCACTAGACGTTAGACGAGCATCCTTTCTATATGAAAGGAATATTCTCGTTCTTGTTTGGCCAATCTCTCTATGTCTTATAACAACATTATGGAAGCAGGGGTCTTTATCATAAGCATTGGCATTTATTAAACTAGATTTCATTCGGAATTTGATTTGTCCTGGATATCGATGTATGAGGACCACTTATTAACTCAACTTTAACTGACTGCTTCACTGTGAGTTAAAGACTGATGGAATGTATTTTTGGAAAAATATAAATTTTCTTTTCGTTATATGTACTTTCACCTTTTATCTTAATATACAATATATTACCAACGACTTTCTTATTGTCATAAAAGTGTTAAAAAATTTATATATACATATATGAATAAAAACATAAAACAATAATATAAAGGTAAACTTATACAAAAAAGCTCATTTAATTTGTTCTGCTTTTAATACCACTTGAGGATTTTCAATATCTGCTTTACTTTGGATTAATTTTAATTCACACTGTGAATAATTTGGTGCTTCTTTGCCAGTTAACATAGCTCCAGGAATTTCGGCAATAGTACGTTTTATAACCGCTTGCAATGTTGCTACAGTACGCTCTAAGACATGTCCCAATTGATCGGGATGTTTTCGATAGCTGTGGGCTAGGAAAAGTGAAGCAAAGAGATCACCGGTACCAGTGAATGATATACTCGATCCTTGCTTGGGAATGTTCAGAGCGAAACGGGGACCGTCTTTTTTGCTCAAAAATGTCCGTAGCTCTCCTCTTTGGCCGAAATCACTGCTCGATATAGCAACAATGTCGACACCCTTTTCGTGAAACCAGTCAACAGCCTTCCATACGTCTGACTCGGTACCAATTTTCATACCAGCTAAGAGTTCTGCTTCATATTGATTGGGTGTTACAATGTCAGCCAATGGGACAATTAAAGTTTGATAAATGGGCAATAATTCTGCTGGTACATACATTTCACCATTATCACCCAAAACTGGGTCACATACTATGCGAAAGACATATTAAGGAAATTTATTTTAAAAAGTCTATGCGACTAACATCATTCCTCAGTCAGATTAGAGTTTGCTTCTTTATTAAATTACTTCACACGTACCGTAAATTACTTTCGATTCCTCGGATCTTAGTTTCTTTACAATTTCGGCTATTTTCCGCAAAAAAGAAACATCACCTATATAACCAGTAAGTAAATGCGAATAACACTTCAATAAATTATTAGATTCCAATCCACAGAAAAGCTCATCTGCAATTATTAAATATTAGTTATTTTCACATATTGTTAGTTGAGAAATCATTGACTTTTCTTACCCAACTCTGTTTCATTTAATATTTGACCTTTTACTACATTATAGCCGGTGTGATTGGAAAATTGCACAGAATTTATAGCATCCACTTCAAAACCAAGTACCTGCATATGCGTGTTGTGTAAATAAAAACTCTTTATTTATACTTTGTGATGTCATGTACTCACTTGTAAAGGAAAGGTCGCACTTTTATTGCCCACATAACCATGAACTACATGACTTTGTATTGATAGTACACGTCTCTTTACATCACTCATGCCTTTACTTTCCACTTTGACTTTATAAAAAAGTAATTTTATTATTGTAGAGGCTAAAGTTTTTAATTAACTCAGCCTTATTCCTAGTTAAAGTTAAACGCAAAAGTTAACAGCAGCACAACACTTAATGAGCTTTAAGTCATTTTATTTCCCTCTTTTAAGCAATAAAAAATTTCTTATCTAAAGCTTACAGATACATGATTTAATAAATATATAAACAAATATTTTTTTGCTTAGTATTGAATGGAGTATATAACAGCAGCACAATATATAATTAACTTTAAATCACTTTATTTTCCTCTTTTAAGTAAGAAAAATTTCTTATCTAAAGCTCACACAGATAGATAAGGATTTAATCAATGCATAAACAAACATAATTATTTCGTCACTTAAGGCGTTAACACAATGGCCCATTTTGCTCTTTTCAGCGTCGATTATGAAGTTGGAAGCAATGGAGACGACTTTAATTCCCACAATTACAAAGCTGTTAAAACTTATCGTGTTTAAGCCTTCAGTTAGAATATTATTTTGTGCTTTATTGCTAATGCCATTTCAAAAATATGCTGCTTTTGAAAAAGTACAATCTATAAAATCTGTTGAACATATAACTTGCTTGGTTTCGTAAAGAAAAATTATAACTAACAGCAAGATTAAGTGTTGTTTGCATAAACATTAATGTCAGCACAAAATTGATTAAGCGACAGGTTTCTTTGAAAAGTCGCTTCTTGATACAAAATGGAATTATAAAGCGAAAATTTTTTTATTCCATATGGATAGCATTCCTATTTTGTGCAGAATAAGGACAGTTTAATTTTTCTTTGTTTTTTTAATTGGAATGAAAATAACCATTTTCAAGCATGAAATATTAAGCATATAATTTAGTTTCGTTTTCATTATTGTCATTCATTATTGTCGGTCATTATTTTCTGCCAATTTCGAAACAAGTAAAAATTTCAAAAATTAGCTTCGGTACAATAAGCAAAGCAAGCTAAACATATGTTCAACTATATCTAAGCAAGTACAATCAAGTTTTTTGTGACTATTCCTCCATGAAGCATCAAGCAAAAAGCTGTCATTTCGTCCAGCGCTTTGGAAACTTGTACTTCATTATAATGATATAAACGCAATGTCAATAGAACTTAGTTGCTTTGTCTTATTTATTTGAAATTTTGAACGTATGGTAAGTTGCTTTTTGTTTGCTTCCTTAAAAAACTATACGGCTTGCCAATTCCGGTGAAGCCCAGTAAAATTCCTGCGTTTTAAAAAGTGTAATAAGCACGCAATTTTATTATGTTCTCTGCTAAAGTGTTAAACGCATCGCAATAAAGCATTACTATTACTTATGCACTCAAAAAGCTTCTCATTGTGTGGATAGTCTTAAATATACAATTATAGCTGCGGGCATTCACCCTCCCTTTAGTAATATCATATTAAAATCCTGGAATTTTATATAATATTAGGCACTGGCAACTCTAAATAAAGCGGCTGCTGAACAGCTGATGTTACCCAATAATTATTAATTAGTGCGTATGCTAAGAGCGTGTGTTTAATATAAGTCTAGTCTAACAATAGTTTAAAGCCAAACTTACGAAAAAATGTCAATATGTAAACGCGTACAGGTTGGTTTAATTAATTCATTTTAAGTGAATTTAGTTTAAATATTTGCCGATTTACAGCAATGGGCTACATTTGCACGAACTTGGCACATCTATGATTGCACTTGGCAGAATCCTTTCGATTCAGCTAAAATTATTTCGAAGCATTTAATGGGCATGAATAAACCAATTTATCATCCAATGAGTAAGTTGGAGTAACAAGTTTTCAAAAATAACTGACTATAGTTGTAAACATGAATTTTCAAATTTCAAATGATTATATACGTTGTGTTTGGGTGGTAGTTTTCGTTTCGAGTAAACCGGAAAATACCTCTTGCGACTTGCCGGTCGAAGATAAGAATACGTGGTCAGACATAAGACGGACAGATGGATAAGCAAACTTAGATAGATCCAGAAAATGATTCTGAATTTTTAAATATATCTATAGCTCTTTTCAACAAATTTAAAGGTGGTTCCTATTATCCCTATATTCTCGAAACACGGTGTATTTTGTTGTTTTACTTACCCCAAAGTTGTATTCGCTGCTATTAAGGAGATCAATAACGACGATTTATTATGTTAATCAAGCCAACTCGTATGGTATTCTCCGCTTCTTAAGACAATAAAATTCATGTAGTACGTAGACCAATAACTAAAGAAAAACTTAGTCTGGGTAATCCACCAAGAGCACATGTCTGATCTGCAGGAGGAGCGGGTGTCACGACGAGAAAGACAACACACAATTATGCAATTACACAAAGACAAATGGGAGAGAAATTTGGGAGCAACTCATGGTTTTCCTCGTTATTTGGAATTATAAATCTGAGTTGTTCTTTATTTCAAAAACACATTTATTCATGGTTGCGACTAAGCGGATTAGGTCGCACGCCAATACAATTTAACCAAAGAAATGAAGCATCATTGCGATTGTCAAATATTTTTAGATACATTAGATGCATTATTTTTTTTACAATTCTTATGAGTTGACATCGAAATATAATTCATCGAAGCATTGGATGGCATACAATTTGTTGTGATGATTAATGATGGGCAATATTTTAAATTAAGTCGTTAAAAAATTGTTAATTTAAAAACCGGTGTTGTATTCACCGCGGAGGGTATATTAGATTTGCCGAATGCCTCATAAGGTACAGCAATATACATGAGCGACTTTAAATGTTTATAAACATTGGCAATGTTGGCGTAAAAAATAAAAACGGTTTGTTGTTCTTTCCATACCAGTATTCTAAATTCAATTGCGACTTTAAATCTTTGGCTAGAGCTGCAAATTTAATCTTAAATTGTGTGTAAATTGGAACCTCCTCCAAGATCGGAAATCTTTTTAATTGGATCCCAATTGCCATCTACAGCGATGGGTTTATAAATAAGCTTTATAGCCTGCATTGCATTAAAATCTATATGATGCACGATATGGTTGATAAGATAAATGGTCGATATGTCTAGAGAATGTTCTGTCTTGCATTTAAATATGTAAGCACGCTGGTACAAGTTGTTAAAGAGTTCATCCCAAGACCAATATAATTTCTTTTTATTAAATATTTCTTTCCAAGAATTTTATAGGCAGTAGAATGTCTTTTCAAAAATTCTTAAGAATCTTGCATGTAGACAACTATTAAACTTTCCAGTAATAGTCGTGATGTTTTATTATTATTTTTTTAAACGAGTTTATTTAAAAATGTGAGATTAGATATTAATTTTTTTGGAAGTAAAAAAAAACAAAAAAGTCGTCTATCGGTAAATACAAAAAAAATTTGTCGAATTTCTTATACTAACTTGAATTTCTTGTTTTAGATGATTGTGGAGATCACGTAGTTTGTATAAATACAAAAGAAATCGCTTTGCCGGGCGATGAATGGATTAAACGTGTGTATTTCCATCATACTGGTTATCCGGGTGGTGCCTCTTGGACCTTGGCGTGGGAACTGCATGAAAAAGATCCCACAATGGTAATGAAAAAAGCCGTTTATAGTTCCATGAAAGGCAATCTACAGCGACGATACACAATGCAACGACTTCATTTATACGCCGATGATAAGGTACCCGAAGATATCCTAGCTAACGTCTCTCATCAGATAAAAACACTGCGCCAAGTGCCGCAACGTTTGGATCATATAGATAAAGAAATTGTTGATAATTTTCCGAAAATTATGGATTATCCGGAAGACTACATTATACGATAAGAAATTCTTTAATTATGCTTTTCATAGAACAGCAATCCTTTCGTTACGTAAAAATAATATCAAAAAATGGTTAATTATATTGTCGACTTAAAAGCACATGTTCAAGAAATAAAAAAGAGCTTAATGGAAAGGTACAACCACCTCGCGATTTTGCTATTTTTTTTTTATTTTATTAAATATTCAAGAATGATATCACATATGATTTAAAGGAGGGGTCAAATTTTGGCAACATAGCTAGCATAGTAGAACTGTAGGCGTCTAGAACTTCAAATGTGTTCCACAAATCATGTGTTCTAGTATACTTAGTATTGGCATTCTCTCTACCGATAAGAAATTTTAACTGTAGCTTCAGAATGGAATTTTCTAGTGTCCATCACAAGAATTCGTCGACTTCATGGCCAACTTTCGGACGATTTTTTTCGCGAAAGAAAAACCAAACACTCCCAAAACACTCAAACCAAAAGTCATAGTAATACCAAGGAATTCGGAATCATATTGATGTTTTTAGGAAGAGACGGCACGTCAAATATACGACCTCTTCTGTAGCATAGAATCGAGTAGGAGGAAGATCACGTCTAACAACTCAATGGTCGCAGATTCAAATCTTAAGAGCGATAGCGTTCTCGATGCACGCGAGCATATGCTCTAAGTTGTCCGACAGCTTTTAAGTCCATATTTTGTAATTTTATTTACAAAATATATAGAGAATAAATAAATTTCGACGCCATGTTCGTTTTTTTCGCTTTAGATAATCTGCGGTGTTGCGGAAGGAAACACTTTTGAAAAAATAAGATTGCTTTGCTAGAGTTGTCACGCTTCCATTTTGCCTTCGAAAAAAAAAGTGTTATGCATTTTAATCCGCTTCTTTCAACCAGAGCGTGGCAACCAGAGGTCGCCAATCTCGAAATTGGAATTTAAAAATTTACACATTCTTGCGGTGAACTTTGTTATTATTTACTTAAAATATGATTAAAAATGGCCAGTTATACCGATATCAATAATTCAAGCAACAAGCATTTTCATTTCCAGCCAATGTACTTTCAATTCAAATTTTCTAAGCAGCTGAGAAGAAATCTTGTGATCGACAAATTAAAATTTAGTTTATTCTTATTTACAATTTTTTTTTGTCTTCAACAATGAATTTAAGTAAACCGGCACTTATCGACAGCGTTCGATATCATTATCGATATTCTAGTTTAATTTTTATCTCTATTGGCGTGGATTGTTACTGCTAATTTCATTAACAACCCACATCCACCGCACCGACAGCGATAAGATTATCGCATTCGTTGTGACCACGTATATCGTTAAAGACTTAATGTATTTATAATAAAGCTTTTCTTACTTTCTTCGTAGTCGTCAGTTGTTTGTTATTGTCCAGTAGAGCCAGTAGAGTTAATTTGTGTGTGAAAAGTACTTTACTCAAGACTATTCCGGTGTATTTGACGCAAAAACGTAATATTATGGGCCGTTTAGGAAAAGTAGATCCCAGTTCATATTCTCAACCGGAATTAATTACTACTTTGCACAGCGTCTTGGTTTGGAAAGTCGATTTCAAGAATACCAAATTGATAGGCTCCGTAAAGCATAAATTCAAAGTTTTGGAGAAAAACTTACCAGAAATTGTAAGTAGATCGGCATTTATGTTTTGAAAGAATATTTTATTATGTTCTTCTTATTTATAGATTTTGGATGTTCGCGATATAAAGGTAACTAATGTCGAGCTTATAAGTGCTAAATCGTATATTCCCTTAAATCACTTCATAAGTGAATCAATAGACGGTATTGGTGCTAAGCTTACCTTAGAATTGCCTCAAGGCACAGCTCCAGGAGAGTAAGTATACAAATATTAAACAGAGATTAGCTAATCAATTCAGTTCTCCTTATCTATCTACATCTTTACGGTACAAATAAATACAAAAAATTATCTTTCCGAAGTATGATTTATGCTCTAATAAATCAAGATAAAATGTATTATACATTTCGACCACATGATTATATTACGTCACTGTGCTTTATATTCAGAATATGTGTGGGCGCGATTTAATGATTTTTGTTTTTTCTTTTTTGTCTTTTAAAAAACAGCCTTTTGGTACGTATTGATTACGAAACCTCTAGTGCGGCCAGTGGTCTACAATGGTTAACTCCTGAGCAAACGTTAGGCAAAACACATCCCTATATGTTCAGCCAATGTCAAGCCATACATGCCCGCTCCATTTTACCATGTCAAGATACACCAGCCGTGAAATTCACTTATGAGGCCACCGTGGAGCATCCTTCCGATTTGACGGCGCTAATGGGTGCTTTGATTGACGAAAGACGGCCGGGTTGTACAACATTCAAACAAGAAGTTCCCATTCCGGCTTACCTTCTTGCTATAGCGATAGGGAAGCTAGTATCCAAGCCGCTGGGCCCACAATCGAATGTTTGGGCAGAGCAGGGCATAATTGATGAGTGTGCTGAAGAATTCTCGCAAACGTCAGAGATGCTTAAAACAGCCTCTGATATTTGTGGACCTTATGTTTGGAAACAGTATGATCTTTTGGTAATGCCTCCATCATTTCCATTTGGTGGTATGGAGAATCCATGTTTAACTTTTGTCACTCCTACTTTGTTGGCCGGTGATAAATCGTTGGCTGACGTAGTGGCTCATGAAATTGCTCACAGCTGGACGGGAAATTTGGTTACCAATAAAAATTTCGAGCATTTCTGGTTAAATGAAGGTTTTACCGTATTTGTGGAAAATAAAATTGTGGGACGTATGCATGGCGACAAAGAACGTGACTTTCACATGTTACGCAATCTAACCGATCTTCAAGAATGTGTAAGCATACCTAATACCACATCGAACGCCCATGCCTTAATTATTATTTTATAACAGATTCGAACACAATTAGCTAAACAGCCGGAGTTGACTAAATTAGTAGTTGACTTGTCCAATTGCGGTCCGGATGATGCCTTTTCTAGTGTTCCTTATATCAAAGGATCGACTTTCTTGCGTTATATTGAAGATATTTTGGGTGGACCTGAAATATTTGAACCTTTCTTACGTCAATACTTGCAAAAGTATGCGTACAAATCCGTCATAACTGATGATTTTAAGCAGGCTTTATATGAATATTTTAATGGGACGGATAAAAAAGAAAAATTGACAGAAATCGATTGGGACATGTGGCTATCGTGCGAAGGAATGCCACCAATCATTCCTAAGTAAGTGGCTTTATTTAACAAGTTCAGCCTTGCAAATAAAATGTTTTTTTAACTTCAGGTTTGATGAAAGTCTGGCGAATGTTTCCAAACAATTAGCACAACTGTGGAGCACGAAGACGACTTCCGAGCTAAGAGATTTACCCGAAGTGAAACAACCAATTTCTTCACATCAATTGATCGACTTTTTGGGTAAACTTATCGAGTGCAAGGGTATAAAAGATTTAAATGAACAAAAGATCGAATTGTTGGAAACTGCTTACAATCTAAAAAATACGAAAAATGCTGAAGTACGTTTCCGTTTGATGCGTCTCTTTATCATGGCCGAATTGCTCGATCGTTTAGATGAAATTATTGCTTTCGCCAATTCTAACTTCCGTATGAAATTCTGCCGTCCCATTTATCGAGATTTGGGTAACTGGCCGGCAGCCAGGCCGAAAGCAATTGAAAATTTTGAACGTGTCAAAGATCAAATGATGGCCGTTTGTTCTCATACTATTGAAAAAGATTTAGGCTTAAAATGAAATTGTTTTTAAATGTTTTTTTACTCTTACTTTTATATCCGATTTTATAACATTTGGTTTAGGGAACAACAATAAAAGAAGAGAATTAACAAAGTTTTTTTCAATACAAATTTGTCGTTCTCTTTTGTTTTGTACTAGTAGTAGTAACCGTTTAATGAAAAAAAAAAAAAGTAGGCAGGAAACAGTAGTTTATGAAGCCCATATTCCAAGAACAAAATTATTTATACTATGTCCGATCTGACTTTAAAGGCAACAGCTTTGGCTATATTTTGTGTTTTAAAAAAAAAAAGAACCGATCTTAAATATTCAACGCGGGCGGTTGATTCTTCACAAAGTTAAGCTTTCTTCTATAGGAGTATAATTTTTGAAAACGGCTTAGCCGAGAAACCTGATCAGATTATCTTTCTTAACAGAGAAACTTGAACAGATTATCTTTCTTAACAGGGAAACCTGAACAGGGTTGCCATTGTCCCTCGTATAACAGAACCTTTTTCGACTATTTTTCTCAAGCAACTCTGTGGTTTGCACACTCTGCACACATACATAGATACATGTTTTTTCATTTCGGCACAAAGAAACTGCAAATAACGGATTTTTAGGATAGCATTTCGGTGACCATGAAAAGAAATATGCAGTTACCGGCTTTTTAGGATTTTTAGAATAGCATTTCATATCATTTTGCACCAAACCAATCGCGCGATCACACGACAAAGTTTGATATACAAATAAATTTATAATAAATTATTTTCATTTACAAATTACACCAATAAGTTTGTGTTGCAATTGGAAGAAACTCAATTTGTAGGTATTTACTATTACGCTACAAATGAAGCAGACTTTACAACTATCTCCTCTTATACAGCTACTATACTACTCGTGTTGGAATTCATGTTACGACGTCAATTGAATGGATTTTTTATTAATGATATTTCATTTTCAGGTAAATCAACGTCGAGTGATTAAGATCACGATAAAAATTTAGCTGCCGTTAGACCTCCTGTATATATCCTGTATCCTGTACATTTATCTTACTTTCATGCTTTGGAAAATGTGTTCGTTCTTTTTCTTATAGTCGCGCCCTTCATATTCGCCAGTGTTATGCCGGCGTGGTTTACTTTTTGGTAAACATGAAATACGCGGCGAGAATTTCGCATTCGAATTCATTTTATTATGTTTTCTTCTTCTCAGTTTTTCATTGACGTAACGGGTGTTCTAATAGCGTGCTATTGCCAATTACTGGCTTTTAATTCCAGCTATTGTTATAGTCTTATACTTGATGGTGGTGCGCTATCTTTATGTGTGTACTGTCGTTTGGAGTCAATTTGTACGTTGCATTTTTTAATTTTACTTAAACTTTTATTTAATTATATGTTCCGTTTGCATTTGATTTCCAACACGTACTCCCACACTCTTGAGTGTGTGCATGCTGCAGATAAGAGATAGTAAAAGTTCATGCTACGACAAAAAATTCTGGTCAAATTATTTAATAGCTTATGTCCTTGTGAACTTTAGCTCACAGTGAATTTGGTGCCATGTGACGTTGAATGTATACCCTATCGGAAATTGATGTAACGTAAGAGTATTCTTTTGGAAATTTGTGCAATGTGAGAGTATGAACACAGACAGTTGTCAGCGATTCCGCGGTGACAGAGGTCATTATGCTCGAGAATGCCGCCGTCGTCCCAAAAGACGGTAAGTCTTTTGCGAAAGTTCATTAAATTGTTAGGTGATAGGCATAGAAGATTAGGTCACGACCAAATATAATTTTCTTATCTGGTTTTATCTTAATCGATTGAGTACATTAGATACGATATTCCGCCACCATTTTCTCAAATAAATTTTATTATTTGATCACTCTTATTAACGAGCTGTCATGTATGTAGAAATGCCCAGCATTCAAAGGAAATATAAGATGAAACTTATTGACAAAAATGGGCAAAGAGAATTAACCCCCATCATTATTTGGCTAACTCTGCTTTCGGATTTCTTTTTTCAATTCTAACTCCAAGGCACTTGTAAATGTGTATATTGTGATGAAGTTTTTTATATGAATTGGAGATTTGTCTGCTCGGCTTCAGACCGCCAAGGCAATCTGCTTCTTGTAATGCCAATCAGATCGGCAGGAAGCAGACCCTAGCTAATACTATAGGCGGATGGGACGTCTTTCGATTCAAGCGAGTAAAACGCTTTTAGTGAATTGCTTTTGACAATTAATTCTTTATTGAAAATATGTACTATTTATACTTAATTCTACAGGTAAAATAATGCTAACCTAAGCACTAATTAATTGGGGCGCCTGGCGTCGTATTGAATTTCGTAATACTCAGGCAGTTGAAGTGCGACACTATTTATGTTTTTGTTTTCTGGATGCATATACCGATATGCGATCACACTGCAATATTCAAAAGAAATTTCATATCGGGAACCAGTTCATACTCTTAATCAAATTATAGTAAAATTTAGATGAAATTGCGGATAAAAAGTGCATATATTGTTATCAAAGATCAACGAAAAATACTGCTAAGATCTCAACGCAGGCAATTGTGGCTCATGAATGAATAAAATAAAAATTAAACATAAATACTTTTAATTTAATTGTTGTTTTACACTAAGAAAATAATGTTATTTTGCTCTCCTGATTGAATATTCATCTGAATGCGGCCTTGGCTTTGGAATTTGATTTATTAATCTATACAGAATTTTTTCGACAAACACAAGTGATCGTATTTCCAACTTTTGAAACGAGGAGGACAAATGTACACCTAATTCTCTTTTTACACGATAGATACGTTCTCAAAAATTACATGTAAAAAAATTTCGTGTAAAAAAAGAATTAGGTTTAAACAATATTACAAAGTTCTTGTTAGAGTTCACTTAATTTATTTCGTGCTTACACATTTTAATTCATTAAATATTTTATAAAAAATAACTTCTACTTTGGAAAAAAGGAATTATATCTGAAATTCGTAAATATAAAAGAAGTTAAAAAATATTAAAAATCGTGTTAAAACAAAATAATTCGTGTAAAAAAAGAAATTTTTTTCTTTTGAACTCGTGTTAAATCAAATTCGTGTAAAAAAAATTCGTGTAAAAAGAGAATTGGGTGTATTTCTTATTTTTATTATGCACTGATTGTAGAGCTTTATTAGCTTTTTGAAGATTTCGCAATTCATAGAAGTGTCCACCGGATCGCTTCATCCATGTTCCCGCTAAACGAAGTCATCAAAATGCTTTAGTGACCTTAAAATTTTGTTCGGAAGAAATGCTAAGATGAAAGAATCAACAAAATGTGGATGTGTGAGTATATAAGAAAAAAATCGATCTAATCGATCGAAGACCGTGTTAAATAAACTCTTTCTGTCTCTTTCTATTATTTTTTGGTACAAATTCGAACATTACGTTTGGCTGCCGAAGCATGTATTGCGTATTCACGTCGATTGCATAAGTAGACAAACACATACGCACACACGTAGTTTGCTTTCGAGTTTTTCTCGTTTATATCATGCATGAACATGTTGATGAAAGTCAAACGATTTTTCAGCTTTAATCGCTTGACCGAAATATTTGTTTGAGACTTCGAATCTATTTAGCATAAATTCGAGCATGCAATTCGAAAGAGTTTCGCATTTACCCATCTTTCTGTGTTAAATTGAAGTCTTGGCAGCCCCGAAGAAAACAACTCTGAGGAAAGCGTTTTATTGGCAGTTAATAAATTTTATTTAAAGAGAGAATTTAAAAGCAAATACGAAGAAAAGTTTACATAAAATTGTGTAGATTTTTCTTTAGTTGGTTTAATTGATTGCAATTCTTTATCGATTTACAACCGTCAGCCATGTTTTCACGTACTTTACACATCTGCAAATATGTAATGAGTGTACATAAGCCATGTTTTTATCCATTGAGTAAGTTATTAAAGATTTAAATTCTGGTATGCAGGTAAAATTACATATAATTCTTATGACTCATGGAAATCATTAAAAAGCTTGACATATATTTGGAAATCTATATAATTCAACTTTTTCGCAGCTTACAGTCGGGCGTTATTGTATAGTAAGGTGAATTTGTCTGCGAAATTTCCTTTACCCGAACAAGTTCAAGTCCAAGCTGTAAAGAAACGTGCGGCCGGTTTAGGAAAAATAGATCCCACTTCGTATGCTGAACCGGAACTAGTTACCACTTTGCACAGCGTCTTGAATTGGAAGGTGGACTTTGAGAAAAAATGTTTGAAAGGCTCGGTAATGCATCATTTCAAAGCATTACAAAAGAATTTACCGGCCATTGTAAGACGATTCAAATTTATTCTCAATATCGATGATTTTGTACAATTCATTGCATTCTCCCGCCCTCGTAAGCTTTTAGATGTTCGCAATATGAAAATATTGAAGGCCGAGCTTGTAGGTGAAAAAGCAAATATCCCATTAAAGCACAGGATAAGCGATCCGGCTGGCGATATGGGGGCTAAGCTTACCTTGGAATTGCCCGAAGACACGAATATATCAGAGTAAGTGCTCATTGAACTGAATGAACGAGTCTGAAGGGGCGAGCTTGGGTTCGCTTAAGAAATTGCAAATTAAAATTAAAATTTTGCGATGACTCTTCTTCTTAACTGAGACTTTAATTTGATTTCAAAATAGTTTTGGTTTTTCTTCATACAAATTGGAGGAATTCTATGTTTGCATAATTTCTCCCATCGACTACAACGCCATTAATAACGCAAATTAATAAATTTTTCTTTTCTTTATAATTTAATTAATTAAGTCTTTATGTAAACATTGATTACGAGACATCGAGTAATGCCAGCGCCTTGCAATGGTTAGCTCCGGAGCAAACATTGGGCAAAAAGCATCCCTATATGTTCAGCCAATGTTGGGCGATACATGCCCGCTCCATTTTGCCATGTCAAGATACACCAGCCGTCAAATTCACTTATCGAGCCACTGTTGAGCATCCCAAAGAACTGACGGCATTGATGAGTGCGACCGTCTTGAAGAGAGAAAACTCCCGTACAACCTTTGTACAAGATGTACCCATTCCTTCGTATCTACTAGCTATAGCTATTGGAAAGTTAGTCTCCAAGCCGCTCGGTCGTCAATCGAATGTATGGGCTGAAGAAGATATCATCGATGAGTGCGCTGAAGAGTTCTCGGATACCCTTGATATTCTTAAAGTTGCTACGGACATAAGTGGACATTTTGTATGGAGGCATTGTGATCTTTTGGTGATGCCTCCATCTTTCCCGTTCGGTGGCATGGAGAATCCTTGTTTAATCTTCGTTACGCCCACTTTGTTAGCCGGTGACAAATCGTTATCCAATGTAATTGCCCATGAAATCGCTCATAGCTGGGCTGGGAATCTGGTAACTAATAAAAGTTTCGAGCATTTCTGGTTGAATGAGGGTATTGCGGCATTTTTGGAAAGTAAAATTATTGGACGCATGCGAGGCAATAAGGAACGTGATTTTCATATGTTACGTAATTTAAGCGAACTGAAAGAATGTGTAAGAGAGAGAATCTACGCGTAATAATCACAAAAGGGCAGAGCATATAACACTAACTTTTCCTTTTACAATAGATTCAAACGCAATTAGCCGATCGTCCAGAGTTAACTAAATTGGTGGTTGACCTATCCAATTGTACTCCGGATGAAGCTTATTCAAGCGTACCGTATATTAAGGGATCGATATTTTTGCGTTATATGGAAGACTTTCTAGGTGGATCCGAGATATTCGAGCGTTTCTTACGCCAATATTGGCAAAGAAATGCCTACAATTCGGTCTCAAGTGAGGATTTTAAGCGAGCTTTATGCGAATTCTTTAGTAAAACAAATAGAAGACAAAAATTATCATTAATTAATTGGGATCTATGGTTAAATGGTGAAGGTATGCCACCAACTATACCTCGGTAAGCTCGATTCTCTCCTGAACTGACTGAACTCTTCGAAGAAAATCAGTTATTATTGTTTAACTTAATTACAGATTGGACCAAAGTCTAGCTAGCGTTTCGAAACGGTTGGCCCTTTTTTGGTCTACTAAGACGGTTGTCGAATTGAATAATTCCCCTCAGCTTAAGGAAAAAATATCGGTACATCAACTAATGGATATGCTTGGTAAAATTGTTGAAAGTTCCGAGATGAAAGGCTTGAATGATCAAAAGATCGAATTACTGGAAACGACTTACAATTTAAAAGAGACTAAAAATGTTGAAATACGTTTTCATTTAATGCGTCTTTACATTAAGGCCAAATCGATGGGCCGCTTAGACGAGATATTCAATTTTGTTAATTCAAATTTTCGCTTAAAATATATCCGTCCCATTTATCGAGATTTGATTAATTGGCCGGCAGCTAAGCCCAAAACAATTGAAAATTTTAAACGTGTCAAAGGTCAAATGATGGCCATTTGTTCTCATGCCATTGAAAAGGATTTAGGTTTCAAATGAAATTAATCTTAAAAGAATCTTTTTTTACATTCAAATCAATTTAATTGAATTTTAATTACATTCGATTTATTATTGACTTAAATGATTTAATAAAAATGTAATAAAAAAAAATTATTTATAATAATAAAAAAAGAATTAATGAAATTTTGTTAATACAATTTCATAGTTATACCCTACACCACTACAAGGATACGAGGACACATTATGTTTGTATGGTTGTATAAAGTATCCAGCTTGACATAGGTTTTTTATACTACACCAATCGATTCAAATTGAGCTTGTCCGTCTGTCTGTCGTGCAGGATGAAATTTGGTGAACTGGTCTGTTTTGGACCGAAATTATTTATAATAATAAAAAAAGAATTAATGAAATTTTGTTAATACAATTTCATAGTTATATCCTACACCACTACAAGGATACGAGGACACATTATGTTTGTATGGTTGTATAAAGTATCCAGATTGACATACGTTTTTTATACTACACCGATCGATTCAAATTGAGCTTGTCCGTCTGTCTGTCATGCAGGATGAAATTTGGTGAACTGGTCTGTTTTGGCCCGAAATTATTTATAATAATAAAAAAAGGATTAATCAAATTTTGTTAATACAATTTCATAGTTATACCCTACACCACTACAAGGATACGAGGACACATTATGTTTGTATGGTTGTATAAAGCATTCAAATCGATGCAGGTTTTTTATACTACACCGATCGATTCAAATTCAGCTTGTCCGTCTATCTGTCATGCAGGATGAAATTTGGTGAACTGATCTGTTTTGGCCCGAAGACGAATATTACTGAAAATAGTTCGGATCGGATCACTGTTTCTACTTCCCATTTGACACCTTATACTTATAACTGTATTAAGCGAAGTGGTGTAGGACATTTAATGATGGACCGCAACCCATTTATACTTGTTTTTCTTTTGTGTTATTAAAAGAAAAAAAAAAAAAGCAAAAAACTATATTTATAAGAAAATGATTTTCATTTTTTCTTTTCTTTTTTATTTTCAATGCTTACTTTTCTAATAATTTGATCAAAAAGGTGCCGATTTACATATGTACGTATGTATGTATGTAAGTTTTATGTGGCATATGTTTGTATATAAACTATCTTCGATAGATGTGCTCTTACATGGCCTTAATATATTATATATGCATTTCTGTGTGTGTGTGTGTGTGTGATTTTTCTTATATCCTAAACAGAGTTTACTCTGTCTCTCTCGCTCTAATTGTGTTCTATTGATTAGATTATTGTAAACTTTTCATTGTCAATGTTAATGAAATCGCAGTGTTTTCATTGTTTTTGTTTTTTTGTTTTTGTTTTTGTTTTTTTTTTTAAGGAATAACAATTTCTATGGATGCATACATGCGATGATCGAAATTATGTAAAATTGTAGGATAAATCTTCTCAATCCAAATCCAAATTATATTTAAATATTTCCACATTCTTTTCGGCATTATTTTTTTGTCCATCAATATTTTTATGCATTTCTTTACAAACTTAATAAATGATTAATGTTTGACTGATTGTTGTATGAGGAGAAAATATTGAGCCTTATAATAAAATTGGCTTTAATTGGCTGCAAATGTCAGTTTGTAAGAGAAAATGAATATAAGAATTGTGATCATCTTTTAAAGGTTTAATACTTTTTCTAGACCATCCCATGTTTTTTTAAATGCTTTTTCATATATGTATATATTTATAAATATATTTACATAAATGTATTTTAATTCCTTTGGAAAATCCAAGGAAAGTTTTTAATTAAGCCCTTGAGCTGCCTGCAATATGTACTTCATTGTTTTTATATATATATATATATATATATATATATACCCGATATATAACCAACCGTTTATTGGAAACCTCTTACTATTCTCGATCAGCTTGAGAATTTCAGTTTAACTTAAATATGTCTAATTGTTGTCTGTACGTGGCTCATAAATCCTGGCAGGGATTCTATAGACAGTCTCGAAATGTAATCAAAAATTTCATTATATTTGCATCAGTTATCAGTAGCCTTTAAAATGGGAGACAACTTAAAACTATTCCTGATCTTCGTAAGATTTTAAATCTATATTCTCTCTATATTCCTTGTTCGCGAAGTCTTTCTGTCTCTACGTCCGCTTTTATGGCAATTGTTAAAGTGTTTCAAGTCGATTCTACACTAAGCTGATCCGCCAACAGTTAAGCGAATATATATGTCTGTCCTTAGTTCCAGAAACTTGTATATATATATATATATATATATATATATATATATTAATTTATGATTCCACGAATCGCTTTAGTTATTCGCACCACTTCTCTTTTGTTCGAAATCTGATACTATTTAAATAGAAGTTGAGAACTTACTATATATGCTCACTAGTTGAAGTCCCCAGATCAGATTTGAAATTAGTTTTGATTAGTTAACAAATTAAATAAAATAAAATGAATTAAATAATAAATAAATAAATAATAAATAAATTAAATTATAAATAAATAAATTAAATAAAATAAATTAATTTTAACAATATTAACAATAAATTAAAAAACAATCAAAAAAAGGAAAATTCATAGATATATTTCCCAATGACTTAAAGGTTACTAAAAGAATACTGATGGAGTCTTCTAAGATACGCGAGTGTTCCGTCCGTTCGCTTGCCAGCGAATCCCCAGTTGATAAAAATCGTGCACGACCACGATTCTCTTCAAGGGGAACATAGTTTTCTTATATTACACTTGAGTGTACTTCCAGAATTCTATGTATTTTAATGGTCACTCCGTCCGTCTGTTTTACGTCAAGACATCTGCTCTTGTGTAAATTTATATAGAATCTTGAAACATGGGAAGTGCGTTGTTAATCAAATTTATCACACAATATGCCTACAAAAATGAAAAAAAACGAAGCTTAAAAACTATAATTTATAGATATTATTGTCAGTAACTTACAAATTAGGGCTAATATTTAAAGTTTCGGGTTTCATTGCGGAAATGTCTTTGTACTACAACCTATGACAGATATCGACCTAAATTTGGATGTAAAAATTTAAGACAATCGATGAAAATAACAAACAATACGAAGCGTTGTCAAAATCCGCAGTTGAACAATGCAATTATATTGATCCAAGTACAGTTGGACCCGCACCAAGCCACGTTAAGCCAAATAGAATTATTTT
>KK502930.1:33926-44098 GCA_000688735.1 Glossina austeni | reverse complement strand
ATATATATATATATATATATATATATATATATACATGCACAGGAGGCTTTTATGTAGAGAATATGTTGCGTAAACTACTACTATATGTGTATCACTATCACCACTAACTACCACCACTTACTTAATTTTATATTTAAATGTTTATATACTTAAATTTGTAAATATACACGAAATACACGAGCAACGTGAAATCGCTTATAATTTAATGAAAAAGCTTCTTCTTTTTTTTTTTTTTTTGTTTTTTTCCTCAACTTTTTCTCACTTTATTCACCTCAACTTACTGGGAAGTTGCCCAACACTCAATATTATGCTCAGAGCCTTTTACTCTGTTCGCTCATTTATAAGAGCTTCGTTTTTTCAGTGTATGAGTCCTTGCGAATATTTGTTGGCCACACATATATTAATATATAGGTTCTGTAAGTGTGCATTTGTGATGTGAGTGATAACTATGTGATGGAAGTGAAAAAGCCAGTGCAGTCCTTGACTGATAAAAACAAGAGTTCATTTCGTTTGTGTGATTGTTAAACAAAAAGCAGTGAGATATCACGAATATTAAGAAACATACACGCATGCACGTATATACGCATACGCATACACATACACACACACGCACACACACACACACACACACATACGCGCGGCATATATTGGATAAGTGTGAGAAGCAAAGTATTTAGGAAAGTTTTGATTGCGATTGCATTCTCTTTACACTTTCTCGCTCTCTTCCTTTCACTACTCGATGTCTTTTCATTCCTGCTTTAATTTTACTAATCTCTCAAAATTTTCGAATTTAAACTTACTCTTACAAATAGTAATTAACATTTACTTAATCTCGCTTGTGTTTAAGTTCTTTCATTAAGCGTTTAAGTTGAACAGTGGAATGATAGTAACATCTGTCCGTCAATGATTAGCACTTTGTGTGCTAAGCAGAAAGATGTTTCATAGTTGGCCCGATTCACTTGTTTTGAAACTCACATGTGTGTGTGATGAGCGAATTCTATTATGGCTTTGGTCTAAAAGGGGGGAATGGGAAGAACTTTTATTTCGAGCTTCAACTTTTCGGCTCAATTTTTGTGACAGTAAGAGCGATAGATGCATGCATGGACAGTTAAATGCTTAAAACTCACTTTAGTCAGAAGTCCGCTAAACGGAAAACATATCTTCTTCGTGCCAACCATGCTAAACTTCTTTCGTCGCTCAGCCTTTTTGTCTGTAGTCTGAGGTGTTTTTTTTTTTTTTTTTTTTTTTCAACTATCAATGTTATGTAAAAGAAAGCACGAGAACCTTTTGTATGACCAGTAAAATATTGAAGAAAACAAAATTAAGATCTTGAACACTTTGTCTTTTGCGCCTGGGAGATATAGCTTAAGAGAGGCATTAACACCTTTGCCCGCGGCGGCTTGGACATAAAACTCATTGCATTTCGTTTTATATCAGAAAATATTAATTTTATACAGTTACTAACGAATACGTTTGTTTCAGAGGCTTTGTGTGAAATTTTTCAAAATTTTTTTTGCTGCAACACTTTCACGATTACATAAGAAGATGCAAAGAAAAGAAATACAAAATATTTTTAGAAAAACTTCTTTCTTTCTGCACTTTGAATGAATTACAGCAGATTTCAGGAGATTCAAGAGATTATTGGAAAATTGACGATTAACAGGAAAAATTCGTATGGAAACCAACCTTGGCCAGTGTACACCTCAAAGGAGTAAAATAAGAATCGAAGCATAAGGTGTACTAATAAATCCTTTTCGCGAAATGCACGTAATCGTATTGGATTGGGAAATAAGAAGCCTTGTGAAATATCCTTCAAAAAGTTAGAGCCTTGAAAGCGATAAGGTTTCGCATACGTCCCTGCGTCTCACATACTGCTTAGTTAGGCATTGTATCTTGGGGTTACATACCTTGTGCCAGTTCAACAACGCCATCTATTTATACCTGGACTGCTGCTTGCGAGAAATGGATTGAAGAGAGCATCGACAACTATGTCGTCCCTGCTTAGCTTTTGTAAACTGCTACTGTTATTGAATGTGAAAATAAAAATATTCAACGGACGTAGCTGCCTATGAACATAGTCAGAAGTTGTTACTTAAACTTAATTAAGAGGAAGAGTAAGTATATTTCCAAGGAATTCATTTTGAGGAAATGCCTCATGAGGGCCAATTTCACATAATATATGAAGAGTAAATCGCAAAGTGCAGCAGCTCCGCAAAGTGCAGCAGCTCCGCAAAGTGTAAAATTTGCGAAAGTGGATCAATGACTACTTCACACCGTAACCACGACTCAATAATAAGCAAATGACCATAAATAGCGATAAATTTTTAAATAAATTTTAAATAAATTTAAATTTTATCAGGTTACGGAATTTGTTAAAAAAAATGTTTGTTGGTTTTTTTTTTTTTTTTTTTTTCTTAATTTCTTTTCAATGAAACAAAAAAATTGAAATTCTCAGAAACTTTTTTTGAAAGCTAATATAATATAAATACTAGTGTGTTGTGGGATGATCTCAGGTGGTCCGAGTCTCCTAAGGTCGAAAGGGTTGGCGGCACCCCCCTAATTGCCGAGTTGTCTTAATTATGTCTGCTAATGACACAAACCAAAAAAAAAAAAAAAAAAAACAAAGAAGAGAAGGTAGCACACACTCATCTTATCGCAGTCCCCTACAGTATTCAACGGGATTTTTAAGTGAAGAAAAAATAAAAGTAGTTTTCTAAGGTTTTAAAAATATAAAAACGTATATAAAAGACACTTTGGTCCGGTCGAGGGGGAAAAATTATATATATCGGCAGATGTTATTGAGAAGAATTGTGCGGTTAAAAAAAGTGTGCGGCTTTTAATGCGTGCATCTCTTAGCGCCCGGGGGTTTTCTCATGTTCCCATGAGTGTTAATTTGAAGGGCCGCCCCCCCTCTCCCATCATTCGTACGCACATCACATAAGGTAATAAAATTGTCTAAGGTTTTATATAAACCTGCCCCCCCTCGGCCCCCCATCTTAGCATGTATAGGTTAATGTGTACTAATAATTAAAAAAGTCTTTAATGAATTTGACAAAGTCAATGCTTCTTAAGTTTAATAATTAATTAATTTGTATATAAATCAAGGTAGTAAAGTAAGTATTGAACTTCGGACATATATATATAAGCCACAAAAATTCATTCGCGCTTAGTCCAACTTTACTCAACAACCCCAAAAAAAAAAAAAAAAATAATTTGTATTAAATATGACAATAATTTAAAAGTAGTTTTATAAGTAACTTAATTTAATTTAAAGAATTAGAATAATTCGAATCTTTGAGACGGGAGGACGAAATGGTGTTTTGAGGGTCGGTAGTACTACTACTTACAACAAAACTCGCCTGATATTTGGTACTCGTCGTCGGGCTGCCTTTAATTCTGATCACCTTGTTTGCCGGTTAACCCCTTATATCGGAAAAAGAAAGCGGAATATATATACGCATATAGCGGTGTTTTGAGCGGGCAGGCAGGGATGTTATCGTATCTATAGAAACGCGCGACGGGTGAATGCGCGGGCGGTTTAAGTTTGTTGGCGGTCCCCTCAAGAAATTTCCCTTCCAAACAAAACACACACGCACACACACACACACATGTTTTAAAATATGTAATACAAAACGCGCGCGCATACATATACATACATAAATATATATATAGAGTACCATAGCATCAGAAAAAGACGGGGGGAAGAACAGGAAAATATTGAGAAAAATATTTGAAAGTTCCGATATATATATAAAATATATATATAAAATAATATGTATATACATACATACATAAAGAGCCTTCTAATTCTCCTTGGGAGGTCTCTCTTCGTAAATTGCTCACAGCAGCGTTTTGAATAAACACATGTGTGACAATTTATCCAAAAGGCGACAAATTCTGAGCCGCAATGTTGTTGCGCTCCATTGATGAGAGGTTTTCCAGCGGTTTATCCTGTAGGGACTCATTGTGACCACCACTTTTTTTATTATTTTTGCCTACCAAGAGACTATTAATCAATAGCAGTTAAAATTAACATCAAGACCTTGCGTTGTGCATGTTATCGATCCTATGCAATTAACCGTCACTCGAGCGGGCGGTACACTCTCTTTTTTCAGAGGGCAAAGCTTTAGAAATAGAATTTTCAACAATCTATCCAACTTCATATACGAAGTGTATCCAATTCGCTAATGGATTATTTCTTGTCTTCTTCTTCATTTTCATTAATTACCATAAAACTGGGCGATCATTTCTCCCGCCTACATATTCCAAAGCTCTATTCACCACATATTTTTTTCAAGGACCTTTCTGCGGAAAAAGTATTTCCCAAAACATTTCGAACAAAGCGCCTCCTTTGGGAAGCTATAACGATTTAACCTGACCTTTGACCTTTCCAAAGGAAAAAGATTACAACCTTTCAAACCAGGTTGCAGAGAAATGCTCTTAAACATGCCGAAAGAAGGTGGCGTCGTAATACAAGGGCCATCACTTAACCAAGTAGTCCAACAATCATCGATCGGGCGTACACCACCTAAACTGCGGCCATTTCCTATCTCCCCCTTTCTTCTTCCTACCCATCGCTGTATTACATCTGCACGGAACATATTCTGAATGGTTCACCATATTAACAAAAAAAAAAAAAAAAAATCTAATTAACTTCTTATTAATAAATCAATTGAATCAAAACAATCGGAGCCGCTGCGCACGTGCTTTTTAGCGGAAAATAATTAACTTTTTCAATACGAGTAATGAATTTTAATGCCATGTGAGGGCCGATTGAAAGCAATTTTTAAGTGAACGCGGCTAACATGTGTCGTAGTGTAGATGCCAATCAAATCCCATTTTGGGCTTGTGAACAAGCATTTGAGTTATTAGTAATGTCCTCAGCTTGGAAGATTTTACTCATCCTTTTCATTTACTTACAATTTCCATGGATGGAGTCGGAATGCTCATTGTCGGCCACATAGAATCGTGCATTAACTTTAACCCGGTGTTTTTATAACGAATCATACTACAATCAGCCTCTTACCAGTTCAAACATCAAATGAATCTCAACGGGTCAACGTGGTCCGATTGGGATTAAAGTAACTTTGATTGATTAAATCGTGATTTTTGAAAAGTCAAAAGAAAGATCGACCCCATCTCATGATATAACCTCAAAAATGGTTACTCGTGGACATAGAACAGTAGACTGGCAAACTGGTTTCGTATTTTAGGCCGAAATCGTAAGAAAAACCCTTTTAGACAAAAACTTCCTTTCTTATCGCAGAGACTAGGAGACAAACAGCCTATTAAATCAGTTATTTAATAGGGGAAGAAACTTATTGAGTATACAATGTCTGCGTAGATCATTTGTAGCCAATTGAAAACAGTTTGGCAGAAAGTTTTGAAATAGTAGAAGCCTTGGGTAACACATTTTTCTTCTGATAACCATTGTCGCCAATTTCGAAGGTGTACCTGCTAAAGTCTCTACAAATTTCTATTGCCCTTTGTATCTTGCAATTTTCTTAACTTTTCTTAATTTTCTTGGAAACTCATGTTCAGTCTGTCGGTGAAGAGGGAATACTTGTGGGTGGATTATGATAATTGTTGACTTCCGCCCAAGGACACATGTTCTACGTTAACTTTCATTATTCATTCATTACTCAAAAAATTCCAAGACGGACTGACAGGACTATATCGATTAAAAATCTTACAAGAACGTATATTAGTTAAGTTAGTGCCCTCACTATGCCTATATTTTTTCAATACCGTTTATTGCATTGCACTCGCACCTATTACTAGCAAGAAATTTTGTAAAGGAACTCATGCAGGATGTTTTTCATGTGTTTATATGTTCTTCCTTTTTTTTTTTTTTTTATTTTGGCTTTCAGCCGAACTAAAGTATTTAAAAGTAAATACAAGTTAATCTTATCTGCTTTACAAATGGCAAAAGAACAAAAATGTACATGCAATGCATGGCCGACTGACTGACTCTCTTTAATGGTGAATGAATGATGGTGAACACATATGCAAATCTGTTCATAACATTCATATATGTACACATGAATGAGTTACCTTTGCAGAATATTTAACCTGCCCAGCCATCACGGATTCGCTAATTCTATAGCACGCATGCATAGGACAGAGAGAGAGAGAGAGAGAGAGAGAGAGAGAGAGAGAGAGAGAAAAGCTTTTCGGTTTTACTTTGACAGTATAAGTTTATGTAAGTAGATAATTGTCAGGAGTGGTGTAAGAGTTAGTAACGACGGATATATTACTGGAAACGGAAAACCCAACAATCTACGCGTACATACTTAGGTGTGCACATTTTTGACATTCAGCGCTAAAGTAAAAGGCATTTTAATATTACTTTCCGAGACCATGTAAATATTTACCCACATTAATTTCGGAATTGATTCAATCGTGGCCATCTGTTTCTGTTATCATATTATGAACATTTGTTGATTCCAAAAATTTCTTGATTTAAACGTTAAGTACGCACACGTATGCACAACTTGGCGACAAGAGTTGAAAAATTAAAAGTCGAAAAAGTCGAAATTTTAAAAATTAAACGTTTTTTTTTGACCAGTCATACGGGAGCAGATGTCCTTGACATGTGTATATGTAGGTACGATGTTGGACAGGAAGAGTTATAGCTACAGAGTAGTATTATGAGTATATTTATCGTACACTTATTTACTTTTCCTTTTCTCAGATGTTATTTTAGTCATTTATTTATTTTCCTGTGGAATTCAACTAAATTGATGTTTAAAATAAATAAAATATAAAATAAAATAAATCGCACGCTAAACATTTGGAATTAATTTTTATAAAGTTCATAATAGAAAACAAGTAAAAACACTATATAGTGGCCCACGGCCACCCATCACTTATAGTAAGGGGATTTCAAAAGTCCTAGAGTTTTTTAATAGTGATAGACATACAGACAGGATTTATTTTGAATGATATACATTTACTGTTTACCATAAACAGTACCATGTAATGCCATCGAATTGCTATTTGTATTAAAAACAGTTATAAACACTACAGTGTAACAAGGATTAAATACTTTACACCACTTCGCCTAGTACGGTTATGCTTTTCAAAATAACGCTTTATTGGGAAAGTGGTTGAAAAAGTTGTCCGATCCATACCATTTCCAGTAGTGTTCCTTCTTGAGACAAAAAAAACCGGACGGGTGGACGGAGAAGCTAAAGCTTACATCTACTGCCTTATTAAACTACACCTTAAACTACTGATGATTCCAGGAAGATTTGAAACAGGCATACTTTCCACTTCATCAACTAACGCAGCATCGTTCTCTGAAACATCTTAAGTATATCTGTTAGTAGAATATATGCACATATTGTAAATTTTGGGTTGATTTAAGAGAATTTGGAACATCTCTTTAGCACAATCTCTCTATGTGATATTAACAGTCTGATATCTGTAGCCCAATTATCGAAATTGTATGCGATACCTAACTCTATTTTCTATATTTATGCACACATGTACTTATATATACATATTATGCTTAACGAGATCGATCATGAGAACAGTTAAAGAAGACATTGCCATTCACACGCATACATATGCACACATACATGCTTTGGAACTGTCTTTGAAGCCACGGACATTTCTCGTAAGAGCAAACTCAAAACGCTTGTTATCAGGAAAAGTCTATTGATCATAAAACACCATTAAAAAAAGTTGGGAATCCTAACTCGCTAACTACAGAAGCAAAGTAAAAAGGTTTTGTACATCGACTTCTATTGCTTTCATGGGGAGCAGCTGACCGAGCAGCTAAATCCACGACTACCGCACACTTACTCACGGGCGGCATTATGCAAAAGATCGGTCATCAAAAATATATTTAAAAAAAAGAAAAAAATTAAAGAGAAAACTAGCGAAAAAAACGACACTACTACCCTCATGGTAATCCTTATCTTATTCCATCATTAACATCCAATCGGAGTCGAGATAATCAGGATCAAGAGTCCTTGCAAGAGTTCACCTCGTATCTTCAAGAAATCTATTCCTTCAATTTGCCATTGTAAACAAAGTTTTATAATCAAACACACACATACAATATTTTTCCCCAATTTGTAGATTCGCATTAAAACCGACTAATCCCATGGAGAACTTCAAACTATCTTTGGTAATATAGTGTCAATAACTAGTAGACTAGACTAGCCGTGTAGTGACTTTTTTTGTTTTTGTTTTTGTTTTTTTTTTTCATTTAATAGTGGAGGTAATCTTCTACTTAGTCGAAGAGTTTTCTTTCTTTAAAATAAATAAATTATTATAATAATAAAAACATAATAGCATATTACTCAATAAGTTCGTAGGATCAAGTATTGTTGTAGAATGGCTATTGATGAATCTATATTATATATATCAGATCTTCGAACGATATGTCACAAACTCCGTGATATTCGGACCATTAGTTCCAGTTATTTTACTGAGACCACAAACGAAATTCACAATTTTTCATTATTTTGCAAAGATCATCACTGAAACAACAGTTCGGCGGTATCTACATACCATCCTACGACTTTCTTGACTGATGTGTTATGCACAATATGTCGGGCAAGACTTTACACCCTACGTATTTTCCTTACCTACTTTGCTTATAAAATAAAAAAAATTATAGATTCTTGACACTTAATTTTCACAAGAACCTTTGTATGGGAAATGAGGAGAAAGGGTGCCAAATATTATATAAACCTATGTCCACAAACTTAGCACAGTATATTTATGTGTCAAATGGGTATCTTGGTAACCATTTTCATCATAAAATATTAAAGATTAGGCCTTGTCGCCAACTTACTGACATTAATATTCACCAAATATCTTGCGCTCTATAGCAGACAGCTATCAAAACGAGGTCATGTTTTTTGGAACGAATTTTATGTATATTCCATCTTCGGCATATCAATATATAACAAATATGTTGCCCAAAGGATGACGACAAAATAGTGACCAACGATGGGCAAATGTGTCAGCAAAAAAAAAAATAAATCGAAAAAAAATCGGGACCGTAGTTATACCACTATTAAGACTTTTGCTATTTGTAGCGATGAGAGTAAGTCAATTGGAATCAGGTCCATAAATATAAAATAAATATAAAATATAAATAAATAAATATATATATATATATATATATATATATAAAATTGTACAAAAATGTTGCAATCATTAATAGCAAAATAGTAAAATTTCCAATTTTCGCCAGTTAATATTCGCCAGTTAATAATTTGCGCACGAATTACGCCAATCATTTAAATTCACCTGAGCACATCAGTAAACAAACAGCATATGTGACAAATTTCAGTTTTTAATTTCAAGTTTTGTTCAACGTATGGCACTTTTATCAACACTGCCACAGCTTGACAGATGGACTTGCATGAAATTCAAATTTTACACTGATCCGCTAGGAATGTGATGAACAGGAAATCTACTACACCGTCTACACAATAGATTCGCCGTTTTTTTTTTATTACTTTCTTTTCATTCAATTTTTCTTTTGCTAAATTCAATCAATTTTCTTCTTCATTGTATACGTATCGTGGTGGAGAAATATGGGTTGACTGATGTTTGTGTGCGTAAAGAATTTTCTTTTCAATTTAAAAATACTGCAGATGTTTGCCACTTTCTCTGATAGTGAACATAAATCTGTCGAGTTTTAGTTAAAACTAAGCATATATATATATATATAAATAAATATATATATATATATATTATATATATATTATTATTATATATAAGTATATATATATATATATATATATAAAAATATATATAAATTGCCTCCTTATCTTAAGCGAAGTCATAATGAAAAATTTTTAATTTCAGTTGAAAATTTCTATTATATATATATAATAGAAAATTTCTATATACTAAATTTTTTCATTTTTCATTATAACTTCGCTTAAGATAAAGAGGCAATTTTTCGATAATATTTTGAGAAATGCTCAAATATTCGTTAAAAGAAAATGAAGCCACAGTCTAAGCCAGTGGTTTCCAACCTTTTTGTACCGGCGCCCCCCTTTTAAAAAAAAAAATTAATGCACCCTCCTTTAAAAAACAAATTGCTACGTCCCGTTAATTTATCTAAAAATCAAATTTCAAGTTAAACGTACAATTTTTCGAAGTTTTTCGAAGTTTTATCCACTGAAACTATATTATTTCAG